>CM053274.1:62241028-62311675 GCA_028583415.1 Protea cynaroides
TGCCTTGGCCCTCGGCCAGGCTGGCTGCCTTGGTGGGTCCTACTTTCTCTCTCCTCTTTCTCTCACCTCTTTCTCTCACCTCTTTCTCTCTCCTCTTTCATGCTTCACATCACCTGTAACAAAGCCGCATCACTTGTTTCACTCTCATATCTCCTGTAGGGTCCGCAGACACTCTCTCTCATCAAACTTGACCCAGTTAGCCTAATTTGCCAACAATTACAATATGAAGGCCAACATCTACGGGTCTCTATCTGGACCAATCGAAATATATATTAGACATTCTTCAAAAGGCCAAACATGGTGGGCTGAAAACCGGTGTCCATGCACGCTACATCTCAAAAACTGGATCTTGATGATAGTCCTGTTATTCCAGATGTCACCCTATACCGTAGCCTAGTTGGCTCCCTTCAGTACGCCACACTGACTCATCCTGATATCTCCTATGCTGTAAATCAAGTTTCTCAGTTTGTTCAAGCACTTACGGAGACACATTTTATTGCTGTGAAACAAATTATTCGTTTTCTCAAAGGGACTATTTTGGTTGGGCTACATCTTAAACCAGGCCCGATGGTACTTTCTGCTTATTGTGATGCTGATTGGGCCGATTGCCTGATTAATAGACGCTCCACCGGTGTCTATTGCGTATTTTTGGGCCACAACCCAGTATCTTGCGGTGTTAAGAAATATACTACGGTTTCTTGTTCCTCCTCTAAAGCTAAATACGAGTGTCTAGCCCACACTTCTACAGAACACATATGGCTTTGTTCTCTCTTCCGTGAGCTGCACTACCCTGTTTCATCACCACCGATTCTTTGGTGCGACAATGTCTCTGCCATTTCTCTGGCTTTCATTCCCATTTTCCACTCCTACACCAAACATGTAGCCATTGACTACCATTATATCTGGGAGTTGGTTGGCAGTAAAGCTATTGAAGTTTGATACATCTCTAGTAAGGATTAGGTGGCAGATATCTTTACGAAAGGATTATCTACTAATTGGTTATAGTATATCCAATCCAAACTTTGCTTACACTTAGTACCGCAATGCTTGAGGGGGGATGATAACCAACACTCCAATGAAGATGGAACCAAAGCTGGAGACGCAAGGAATATACCAAAACTGATCCACCACTAATCACTCTCACAAGTTTAGATTTAAAATTTAAATTGTTGTTGTACTTGTTTCCATACTATTCTCCTTTATTATAGAGATATACATCCCATCCTGTTACATTGTAAATCCTATATGTTGTTTCAAAGTCAAAGCCAAAAAGAGCAATTTAAAAGTTTCAAAAGATTTTAAACATATACTCAAATTTTTAGTTTTTGGTTCCAAAATTGGTTTTGGTTTTGGGCGGGAATTTCAAATTTTGGTTTTGAGTTGGTCAGTCTCACTTTGCTTAGGGATTATAGAGGTGAGGACATTATTTGTAGGGAGTGTCCCCTACTTATTGATCCCTAAAAAGAAAGCTAAGCTTGGTTCAAGTTGACTCACACACACACACGTGCATGGCCAGACTAGACCGGACCATGACCGTGACGGTGATGCAGGCACTGGGCCATGGGGCCATTGGCTATGGGCTGTGGGTTGCGGGTGTGAGTGTAGGTGTGGTTGGCTTCAGACACACACCTACACCAGATACCCTTTTGGAAGGGTTTCTATGTGTAGAGGTGCATCTCTACACATAAGGGATGCCATCTCAACTGTCGATCACAGGATCAGAGATTTGGCATGATCTAGACGGTCTGTTTGGAGGGTCATACCCCATCCTATGGCCATGACCAATGGGCATCTGAAGGCTATAAATAGTGGTCAACCCCAGCCTACAAATCCATCTAAAAATTGAGTTTCTCTGCTCTCTTTCTCTCCAACTCTCTCTCCCTCTACTCTGTTTTATCAAAGAGTCCATCTTCGTCAATTTTTGAAGGATAGTTGATCTTAGATGTCGGATCTGCATCTACATCTGAGTGAAGTGCACACTAAGTGGGTGTCCTATTGATGGGTTGTTTTTATCTTGGAGGCTGATTTGTAGGGACCCACTACACCGTATAGGGGGCAAATACAATTTTAAGGATAGTGGACCAATACGACTCAGCCCTACTTTGATTTATCGATTATATCATATAAGGTATGTATTGTTATATACTTATTTATGTACATTCCATATTTTAGCATATAGTTAGGTTGAAAGATAACCTACATAATGTATGCATGATAATTATATGCTTGCATGTTTATCCATATTCACATGATTATTTATTAGTCTAATATATATATATATATATATATATATATATATAACACCCCAATTTCAGACTAACCAGAAGTGTGAATGAACCATCATACGAACCAACGGTTCACGCTAAGATTTCGTAAGACTGTGCCAACAATCCAAACCAAACACATTTTACATTACAATTAGAGATAATAAAATAAATAGTAGAAGTTTTTATTAATAATGAACTAAGGTCTAACATGATAAATAATTAAATAATTCAGTTATCTCCAAGTAACAAAAGCATAATTAATACCTATTACAAGTATCAAAATACGAAAGTTAACCACTAAGTGTAGACTTAGTTGAAACACTTGCTTGACGAATCTTGCTCATCCTCCATAGCTTGCACATCCATAGCCGCCACGTGTCCATATGCTACCGCATTCATATAATCTTCGACAGTAACACCTGCAATAACAGAAACTAAAAAGAACTACACACGTGAGGGTCTGCTCTCTCCAAATGAGCTTAATGAGTAAATAAAACAATGTGTAAACATATGCATGCATTCAATTTATATCTTTGGTCTAGTTTAAATTTGCAATTGTGCTCTAAAAAGGATTGGCAGCCACCACACCTCTATGCACTAGTGTATGAATCCACTCAATGAATCAAACACCATTGTCATCTCACATGCACCCACCATGGAATAGAGATAGAGCTAAAGTGTCTGAATCACACACTGTCAATACTTCCCCTGATGCCCTACCCATACCAGTAGTATGTCTCTACTGGTGAGGGCTTATAAACTGGACTCGCTACTAACCAATCCTAATGCCATCCAAGTGTATCCAATGCCTTACCCCAACATCCCTCAATATGCCCATAGAGATAAAGCTAGAGTCTGGCGGTCAAGATGAACCACAGTACTGCGTCCTCCCCCTAATGCCCTACAGTATACTAGTTCCGCTAAGGTAACGGTGATACGACGATGTCACTGGGTAGGACTGAGTAGAGATAGAGCTAGAGTCTGACGACCAAGATGAATCACAGTACCACGTCCTCCCCCTGATGCTCCACCCACATCCAATACACCAATCACATATACAAACACATGCCTATCCTTAGCATCATCATCATATCATAAGTGAACAAAACTAAATATGCATGACCAGATATATAACAAGTATTGAATGACATGTGAAATGCATAAACAATCATATAGAGCATGACATCATATTTTATAACAAAAAATAGAATAAAATGATAGTTTATTATTAGCCTTTTAGTTTAGGTATTGTTTCCTCACCTATAAATGATGTTTGTTCCTCTTTCAAGCTTTGAAAATTACTTTAAACTAGTTGGAAACATAAACAATTAATGTATTTAAGTTAGGGGTTAGTTTCCTCAAGTTACAGTAGTCAAAAATCTTGTTTGGTCTCAAAATATATTTTCTGAAATTATGTGATCGATACTTGTGGTCGACCCTGTGGTCTCAATATATGTCGACCACACACTGTGCGGTCGACCCCTGTGGTCTTGCTACATAAGACTACACGATTTTTGAGAATTTTCTAAATGACTGTGGTAGACCCTGTGGTGGTATATCATGCGACCACACGATTTTTTGTCAGTTCCTTCTTTCAATCTGAATTCTTCATGAGTCAATTTCTCAACTCATCAATAGGGTTCACCCTATTGTCAATCTATGGTTATTAAATCATGGTTTTACACAGTTATATACCCTAACCTATTCTCCATGATCTCCTTCGAGATTTGCTTAGGAAATCCCATAGTTGAGACCTTACATTGGGTTTAATGTCTCAATTTACAATGAAAACTCCTATTATATGTGTTCTATGGCTACAAAGACAAGTTCTATACCATTAGCTTGTTGTAGGAAGTTAGATAACTTTTCTGCAAAGCCCTTCTCCTAGCCTTTCTCTCCAAGCCTCCTTCTCCTTCTCTTCTTCTCTCTTCCTCTCTTAGGCTTAGGGTTTGAAATTGATCCAAAAGAGTAAAAGAGGGTAGAGGGACGTACTCTTTATAGAGAGAAACTCTCCATATAGTGTAAGATCGGCACTCCACTAACTTGGTCTAACCATGTCGTGCCAGGTCTTCCCATCATTCCTGGACCAAGTGGACCGAGCGTGTGAAGATAGATCACAAATCAGGTATGAGAATCGAGTTAAAAACACTAAAAATATACCTAAGGTCATATACCTGGGTAGGTATGGTTGACTATAAGAAAGGGAACAAAAATCTCAAATCTAGAACCCCACGGTCGATGATTTTGACTTTATGGTTGACGGTTTATGCGACCGTATGATCGACCATGAGAGCCCAGATCAGACTCTGAGTTTTGGAAACTTTCCTAAACTAAGGGATTGCTTTCCTAATTGAAAGAGGACTTTATATGGAGATTTTTTTTCTATATAAAGGACGTCCCTCAGCCCTTTTTCACTCTTTTAGAACATTAGCAAACCCGAGAGAAAGAGAAGGAAGAGAAGGAGAAGAAGAAAAAGCTAAGGAGAAAAGTTTGCTAAGAAGGGATTGACTCTCTATCACAGGCAAAGGTATGAAACGAATCTCTGGAGATGTAAACTCTAAGGAATAAGACTTCTATGGAGGATAGACAATATCAACCTATTATGATCTATGTGATTTCCTTGAGAAAATCCCAAGGAGAACCATGAGGAGTGAAATTTGATGATTAAGGTTGATAAGAAATTACTAATGATGGCCATACTAACTTTAGAATAAACCCCATTGAAGAACAGAAGAATTGACCCAGGAAGAACTCGAATTTCATGTAGACTGTGACCAAAAATCTCAAGGTCGCAGCTACGATCGACCATAGCATGACCAGTATAACTAGAGGATCGACCATAGGCATTCAAGAAGATTTCAGAAATCATTTGGTCGCAGCTACGATCGCACCATATACGACCGTAGGGTATCGACCCTAGACAGTAAGATCGATATAGCATGAAACTATAGGACCAATCAGACACCTATCAGTGCTCTGTTTTGATTTTTGACTACTGCAACATGTCACATATGAATCCTAACTTAAATTCATATAATTTTTAGGTTGTTAAATCAATTCAAAGAGAATTTCAAGGCTTGAAAGGACATCGAGAATTGCTAACAGGTGAGGGAACAAAACCTAAACTAATTGGATAATAACAAACTATTTATTTTTATTGAGTCCAATGCCATGATTGATTCTATGCTTGTATGCTTGTAATGTGCATCTCACATGTCATCTAATATTCCTGCTATTATTGTTCATGCATATTTAATTTCATTTATTTATAACATGATGATGATGATGATGCTAGGAATAGGCATGTGAATGTATGTGTGTGGTTGGTGTGTTGGATGCGAGTCAAGCATCAGGGGGAGGACATGGCATGGTGGTCTTCGACCTCGTCACTGGACTCTAGCTCTATCTCTACTCAAGTCTTGCCCACTAACATCATCGTATTGCCATTATCTTAATAGAACTATTACGTCGTAGGGCATCAGGGGAGGTGGTCTCGGACCGTGTGGTCTCTGACTCTGTCGGGGGGCCTTAGCTCTATCTCTATAGACGTATTGAGGGATGCTGGGGTGAGGCATTGGATACACTATTTGGCATTAGGATTGGTTAGTTGCGAGCCCAGTTTGCAAGCCCTCGCCAATAGGGGCTTATGTATTGGTATGGGTAGGGCATCAGGGGAAGTGTTGGCGGTGTTTGATCCGGACACTTTAGCTCTATCTCTATTCCATGATGGGTGTATGTGGGACGGCAATGGTGTTTGATCCATTGGGCAGATTCACATACTCGTGTACAGAGGTGCGACGACCACCAAACCTTTCTATAGCACATTGCAAACATAAAAACCAGACCAAAGATATGAATTAAATATGTTTGTTGCATTGTTTTGTTTGCTCACTGAGCCGTGATATGTGCTCACCCTTTTGACATCGAATATTTTTAGTTAATGATGCAGGTCCTATGGTTGAAAAATATATGAATGTGCCAATGTATGGATACGTTATTGCGATGGACGTAAAAGCTGAAGAAGATGCGCATGATTAATCATGCGAGTGCGACCAATGTGTTTTTGCTTAAGTTTAGTTATAATTTGAACATCGAATATGTAATTGATTATTTATTTTTATGTCTTGTGGTTTTGAGATAATTAGATTAAATATTTATTTATCACTATTAGACTCTCAGTTCGTTATTTGTAAGACTTTCGCTTATTTGTTTATTATCTTTGATTATTAATGTGGGAGTGTGGTTTGATATGGTGGGTACAACCTATGCGAGATCCTAGGTGAACCGTTGATTTATTGTTGGTTCATCACACCATTCTAGTTATACCAGAATTCGGGTATGACATATAGAGTCCCCCAACAATTAAGAAAGAGATCCCCTTTGATTTGAGAAGTTTCCAAATTACGGAGTCTAATCTGGGTTCAGGCGATCGACTCAAGTAGTTGTAAAATCCATCGTCCACACAAATCCAAAACAATCAACCACACATTGTGCGATCTCATGTGATTTATTATGTGGTTGATCACACAGTTTGACCACAAAAACCAAATTTACTAGTTGGACTATTTTGATTGGTTTGCTCACCTAACTTTGTGGTTTCTTCATACGATTGGTCTATTTGAGCCGATTATGATGGAAAGACCTATTACGACATGAGAACGTAAGGTTAGACCCTATTCGTGATAAGCGGGTTATATATATTCATGTACCCTACTATCATTTACAATAATCTTAAGACTGTATTTGTATATATTGTAGAGACTATAATCTTGGCCAATACTGAATCTGGATTGACCACTGAAGTTGGTTCTACTATGGAAAAGATGCGCATTATGTTTGAGTTTGATAGCATAGAACCATTTCATGGTTCGGACTACAAACGTTGGAGGCAAATAATGCATTTTACCTTATCCTAATTGGGTGCCATGTTCACCCTGACTAAGAAAATATCGGAGGAGTCTGAAGATTCTGAAATAAAGTCAAAAAGGATTATATAGATAAGTGCTGATTTTCAATGCAAGAACCGGATCCTGAATTCAATGACAAATGAGCTGTATAATGTGTATTCCTCATATGACTATGCTTGTAATATATGAAAAACACTTGATAAAAAATATTCTCTGGAAGATGCTGGAAGCAATGCCCACTTCCTGAATCTCAAAATAAAGGATGAGATGAGTGTATCCATGCAAATGGATATGTTTCAAGTTCTGGTTGCTAACCTTGTGAAAGAGGGTATTACTCTACCAGAACAGTTTATTTCTATAGCATTAATTGAAAAATTACTTAATTTATGGAGTGACTTTAAGTCACACATGAAGCATAAGTCAAAGGATTGGACCTTGAAGCATTATATTATGCATATCAAGATTGAAAAGAAGAATCGTGAAACTGAAAAGATGAAAAAAGCCAAGGAATATAAAATTACGGCTAATCTTGTGAAAAATAAAAAAATCGAGAAAAGGGACAGATCTAAGAAGTTTCTTCAGGTGAAGAAGGAAGGCAAATTCAAGAAGGCCAAAGGAGTTGTTTCTTTTGTGGAAAATCGAGACATTTCAAAAAGGATTGCCAGGCTTTCAAGAAGAAACATGGAAACGACAAAACCAAGGTGCACTTCACTGAAGAGGACTTATTTGCAGCAGTAGTAGCTAAAGTCAATTTGGTGGAAAAACCTAAGGAGTGGATCATTGACACTAGAGCCACTAAACGCATTTGTGCTGACCGATCATCTTTTGCCAAATATTCACTAGTCAAAGGAATTGACTTAGTGTACATGAGAAATTCACAAACCTCTTAGATTATGGGCAAGGGTCAGGTTGCTCTAAAGCTGACATCTAGAAAGACCTTAGTGTTGAACGAAGTGTTACATATCCCAGATATTCAAAGAAATCTGGTTTCTTATTTTCGTCTGAATAAAGCTGGAATGAAACTAAGTTTTGAAGTAGACAAAGTCATTGTACTTTAGGGGGACAAGTATATAGGAAAGGGATATGCTAACAATGATCTTTTTGTAATAAGTATTGATAATGTGTTGAATGAAATTCCATCTTCTTCTTACTTGATTGAGTCCTTTAATGTATGGCATGGTAGACTAGGATATCGTAGCACACCTTACATTAAAAGGTTATCCAACCTAGGATATATACAAGGACAGCTCGAACCTTCGCTTCATAAATGCCCAATCTGCATTGAAACTAAAATTACTAAAAAAAAAAGCCCACAAGTTTGTAGAAAGACAAACTAACCTTCTAGAATTAATCCATAGTGTCTTAGCTAATTTCAAATCACATAAATCAAGGGGAAGCAATAAAAATTATAAAACCTTTATTAATGACTATTCTAGGTATACTAAAGTATATCTCCTAAAATCTAAAGATGAAACTGAAAATGCTTTTAAAACATATAAGTTTGAAGTAGAAAATTAGCTAGATAGGAAAATTAAAAGATTAAAAACAAATAGAGGGATTGAGTATGGAACTTATGGTTTATCTTAGTTTTGTGAAGAAAATGGCATAATTCATGAAACTACTGCACAATATCAACCTAAGTCCAATGGTATAGTAGAAAGAAAAAATAGACTTTAAAAGAAATGATGAATTATTTTCTAGGTTTCTCTTATAATATGTGGAGGGAGGGAAGCTATTTTATCTGCTTGTAATATCCTTAATAGGATTCCTTCCAAGAGATCTGACCTAGTTCCTTTTGAACTTTAGCCTTTAATCATTTAAAGATATGCGAGCGTTCAGCCAAAGTTTGGATACTTGAACCTAAAAAAAAAAATTTGGACCCAAGACTTGTGACTGTGTTTTTATAGGATATGCTTATCATAGTACGGCTTATGGATTCTTGGTATTAAAATCAATTGAAAATGTATTTGATGCTAATAATATAATTGAATCTCATGATGCTGAATTCTTCGAATATGTATTTCTAAAGTTGAATAATTCTACTCATCACAAGAATCCTGTTAAGCATAATGACATTAATAAAGAACAAGAATCTAATGAAATGGATACTAAGTTACTAAGGAGAAGTAAAAGACAGAGAAAACCCACTAACCTAGGTGATGACATGTTAATATATAATGTAGATAGAGATCCTTTAACTTATTAAGAAGATATTACATCTCCAGATTCGGTGTTTTGGAAGGAGGCATTAAGAGTGAATTGGATTCTATAATTCAAAATCACACTTGGGAATTGGTGGACCTTCCACCAAGGACAAAACTTCTAGATACCAAATGGATACTTAAAAAGAAATTAAGGCCTAATGGGTCTCTTAATAAGTTTAAAGCAAGACTAGTAGTAAAAGAATTTAAACAAAAGAAGAACATAAATTACTTTGATACCTTCTCTCTTGTAGCTCGTATTGTTACTATAAGAACTCTGTTTGCCATAGCATCCATTTATGATTTAGTTATTCATCAAATTGATGTTAAAACTGTATTTTTAAATGAGAATTTGGAAGAAGAAATTAATATTAAACAACTTGAGGGTTGTATTGTGACTGGATGAGAACATAAAGTTTATAAATTAATTAAATCTACGTATGGTTTAAAACAAGCACCTAAACAATGACATGAAAAGCTTGATCAAGTATTATTAAACAATAGATTTATTATCAACAATTCTAATAGATGTATGTATAGTAAGTTTTATAATGGTAAGGGTGTTATTATTGTGCAATATGTTGATATGTTGATAATAGGAACAGATTTAAATATTGTAAACTCAACTAAGAAATTCTTATATCTAAGTTTGATACAAAAGACATGGGAGAAATTAATGTCATTTTAGGCATCAGAAAAACTAATAAGATAATATTATCTCAAGCACACTATGTAAAAAGCATACTAAAGAAGTATGGGTTTTATGAATGCTCTCCAATAAAAATACCTTTAGAGGTAGGAAGCCATCTCATAAGAAATAAGGTAAATCAATCTCCCAAAATGAGTATTCTTAGATTATTGGTTCAGTGTCATATTTGATAAACTCCACAAGACCAGACATAACTTTGGCAGTAGGGAAGTTGAGTCAACATACTCATAACTCAAGAAATGAACACTAGAAAACTCTAACAAAGTTATTATGGTACTTAAAGGAAACTATAAACTATGGTTTATACTATAGTGGAAATCCTTCGATCCTAGAATGGTATTGTAACGCTATTTGGATTTCTGATATAGAGGAATCCATAGCCACAAGTGGTTATGTCTTTACTCTAGGTGGAGGGATGATTTCATGGAAATCAGTTAAACAAACCTATGGTATAGGTTCTGCCATGGAGGAAGAATTTATAGCCTTAAAGAAGACAGAGACAGAAGCCGAGTGGCTTAAAATTTTGGTGATAAAAATTCCGTTATGGTATAAACCTATGCCCCCAATATCACTACACTGTAATAGTCAGGCAGTCATTGCTAAAGCAAAGAGCAAGATTTAAAGAGCAAGATTTATAAAGAAAAGAAAAGACATATACGCCTAAGACACAACCTTATGAGGCAGTATGTAAATAAAAGAACGATAGCTATCGCCTTTGTAAAGTCAAAAAAGAATTTGGAAGATATATTTACAAAGCCACAAACCACCAGGGTCATTATTGACACATCTAAAGGAATGAGCTTGAAGCCTGTGTCATAAGTCATGTGATGGAAACCCAACCTATGTGATAGGAGATTCCTGGAATTAGGTTCAATGGGTAAAAATGAAGTCACGCAGATGACTTATTCAGTATTATCATATTTTTTGCTCATCCTGGTTAGATGGTAAGGTAGTACTCACCACAATGAACAAAGGATGAATCCCAAGGATTCTTAATCAAGCCAAGTTATCCCAGAGAAATACGGAGATGTGTTAACTATGGTGCACACTATAGGCTTACCTTACTGAATATAGGAAGTGGGGCCGCTTTCAATGAGTTGTAAGGACGAACTCTCATAAACATTCATGAACCAACATAGGGACAAGGCCGGTTTGAAAATATGTCCACAATAAAAGGATTTTCAATCTTAAAATTATTACCTAATATGATTGTAAAAACTATTTAAATTTCTTATTTTATTTAGTGAAAATATATTTTAGATTTAAAATTTTTAATGGAAAGGGATTGTTCTCAGGCTGTGTAGCTTTTACATCACTACGGGACCAATGATAGTACGTGGTGGATTTTCTCATTTTATGTGGGCAAAGTGGTCATTTAATAGAAACTAGCCATTCGTTTCTTGTAGTTTGGCAAGGCTTCGTGTAGTTTGGTAGCCTTTTTTTTTCATTTTTTTAAAAAAAAGGAAAAAATAAATTACAAACAGAATCTATATTTTAACTCATCCCATATTTACTCAAATGAAATTTAAGAGCACAAGAAAATACTCACAAATAGATAACACCGTTTGCTTGTTGCATTTTTCCTTTTCAAGAGCAAAACTTGGTCTCTAGCCACTCCATTTGTGGGTTTCCTGCATGGTCCTCTCATGATAATGCAGAAGAAAGAAAAAGACCTGAAGAGAGAGAGAGGAGAAGAAATGTATATATTGCTGCATACCCTACATAATTGATCAGCAAATCCCATGCAAGTTGGTCCCTCCAATGTAATTTAGCTATTAATTTATAGATTTTATAGAGGTCCTGGCCATAAAATGTAAATCCAACCCAAATGGGAGGGTTATATGGGTTTTCAGCTGCACATTTTTCAAACTTAAGTCCACATCTGTGGCCCACAAGATAGGCTATCTAAAATCTGAAACCCATGTAAGGCTTGGGAGTGCCTTTAGAAAAACTTAATTTCATTTTATTATAAACTAAAAAAATAATAAATTAATTGGAGAAGGATGGAAGCCCATACATGCACTACAAAAGGAGACAAAGTAGGGTTTGGAATTTTATAATTTGGAATTGGCATCTCCTTGGAGCCTTGTATCACTCTTCACATTCAGAATCATCCTTCACGTAGACCAAATCGCATGAAAACATTGAATTATCGTCTAGACATTTTCAATTGGAAGATATTATTAAGTAAAATTGACTTGACTCTTCACCTTGGGCATGATCATTAACAGAGATATCAAATCGGCAACAGCAATGAGGAAATGTTCAAGGAGCGTTGCTTCACCCATATTCTGTAGCGCGGTCTATCAGACCTATTATAGATTCAAGTCGAAAGACATCTGTAATGACGTCGCTTATAGTTCTCATGAAATCAACTGTCTGATTCCGTTTGTAAATATCTTTTGAAACTTATGGGGGAATTGTTGTACAAAGTCAAAGTCAAGAAGAGCTATTTAAAAGTTTCAAAAGATTTTAAACACAAACTCAAATTTTTGGTTTTTGGTTCCAAAATTGGTTTTTGGTTTTGGGCAGGAATTTCGAATTTCGATTCTGAGTTGGTGTATGGAATGTAGGATTTTTTGGTCCCACATTGCTTAGGGATTATAGAGAAGAGGACCTTATTTGTAGGGAGTGACCCTTTCCTATTGAGCCCCAAAAAGAAAGCCAATCTCTGTCACACCCCAATTCCACACATTTCAGAATGGTGTGATGAACCGCTAAATAACCAACGGTTCAACCAGGATCTCAAATAGGCTATCCCCGCGTTACCTGAACCTTCATATACTCACCATCATAATCAGAGTAAATACACAATATCGGAAGTCTTATAAATAAATGAACTGAGAACTAAAATGATATCCATAAATAATAGCAAATTATTTCGTGTTTAATTGAGACATAAATATTTAAGTATCAAATACATGTCTTATAAATCCAATAAAGAAACCTATAAAAATATCTAGTCAAATACACACGAGTTGCACTCGCAAGAGGAGTAGTGTGTATCATCTTCAGCTCCAGCGTCCATTGCTGCTACCGTCCCGTACATAGGCGCATTCATGTAATCTTCAACTGTGTAACCTGCATCATCAACTAAAAATATCGACGTCGAGGGTGAGCACACAACACGGCTCAGTGAGTAGCCAAAACAATGCAACATTACATATGCATTCACATTCATTTATCTCTTTGGTCTGGTTTATAGTTTGCAATGCGCAATAGAAAGGTTGGGTGGTCAAAGGTTAACGTTTATTAACATCGCCTCTATACACAGGGTGTGGAAGCCCGCCCGAAGGTTAACGTTTATCGTCGTCCCCATCTACCCTACCATAACATTATACAACAAAGGTTAACGTTTATTGCTATATAATGCTATACCAACACGTAAGCCCCTGTTAGTGAGGGCTTGCAAACTGGGCTCGCTACTAACCAATCCTAATGCCAAACAGTGTATCCAAGGCCTCACCCCAGCATCCCTCAGAATGTCCATAGAGATAGAGCTAAGGCCCCCGGTAGAGAGTCGGGAGACTACAAGGACCGAGACCACCTCCCGATACCCTACGACACAATAGTTCCGCTAAGGTAATGGAGATATGACGATGTCAATGCACAAGACTTGAGTTAGAGATAGAGCTAAAGTGCGAGACCCGCCAAAGGTTAACGTTTATTGACATTCTCATCACACCTCCCGATACTCGCCGCATCAAGTACATCAACCACACACATACAAGCACATGCCTATTCCTATCATCATCATCATCATGTTATAAACAATAAAGTAAATATGCGTGAACAAGTAATAGAAATATTGGATGGCATGCTGTATACACATTACAAACATATTCACATAGAATCAAGCATGGCATAGGACTCAAGAATTAGAAAACAGTTTATTATTAACCGATTTAGTTTGGAGTTAAGGTTTCTCACCTTAGTTTGCTATAAGATACTTTTCCAAGCTTTAAAATCACCTCTACAGTGTTATTATAATGCTAGCAAACCTAACAAGGTCGATGAAATTTAATTAGAATTAATTCGAATTTAAAAACCATCTTGTGCGAGGGTCGATCGGAGGGTCGATGCTCGGGATACATAGGGTCGATGGGTCTATCGACCCTACCCTCTGTCCGAACTTCCCGAATCTTGAGGGTCGATGGTCGGGGTGCCTAGGGTTGATGGGTCTATCGACCACGTTGCGACCCTCGGTGCACTCTGGTCCAATTTCCACTTTTTAATTCATTCTTCATGTTTGGGGTCCTATGGCTTGCTTCCCTCATTCCATTAAACATTCATTCCATGGTCGAAACCATGATTCATCCTCCTAGATGGCTTTCATGCATTATCCTATGTTTTTCCATGAAAACCTAACCATGGATGGATGGTTTGGGTTTCTCGAAATCCTACACTCAACCATATCTAACCTAAGGCCGAGAAACTCATGGAATTAGTATCCATACCTGAGAAGATTACTTTTCTCTGGAAATTCTTCTCCTTTTTGCTAAGTCTTCTTCCTTGCCTCCTTTCTTCCTCTTTTCCTTCTTCTCTCTTTCTCTCAATTCAATTAGGGTTGTGAAAGGAATGAAAGTGGCTTAGGGACGTCCTTTAAATAGAGTAGGAATGTCCTATAATAGTCCCATTGAGATTTAGAAAGAATCCCAATCGAAAATTAAGAAATTTCCTAATTTCAGTTTCGGTAAGTGAGGGTCGATGAGAGGGTCAATGATCCTGTCAACCCTGTGGTCCGACTTGTCCGACCCTCTCCCAACTTTTAAGGGCGGGTTTTGATTTGGGAGGGCCTGTTTGGCTGGGTATGCGACCCTTCCTCTATTTTAAGTGTTTTTGGGTCGATTTGATACCTGGGATCTCGCTCTCTTTCACGCCCTTGGTCCATTTGCCTCGACCATGATGGGTGAACCTGGTTCAAGTTGGTAAGACCGGGTTAGTTTGACACGGGTCTTACAATCTCAGTCCGAGTTAACTCACACACACACACATACCTGTCGGACCTGACAAGACCGCAATCTGCGACCTGTGACCCTAGCGAGGGCTCGTGCTGTGGGCTGTGGGTTGCAGGTTGTGGGTTTGGGTGTGGTTGGACAAATCCCTACACTAGATACTTTTTTTGGAAGGGTACGTATGTATAGAGGTACATCTCTATATATAAGGGATGCCATCTCGACTGTCAATTTTCAAGATCAGAGATCTGGCACAATTTGGATGATCCGTTTGGAGGGTCACACCTCATCCTATGACCACAACCGATAGACATCTGAAGGCTATAAATAATGGTAGACCCCAGCCTACACCTCATTATATGCTTGCATGTTTATCCATATTCACATGATTTCGACCCCACGGTCGATGGGTTCTGCGACCGTAGCCATCGACCGTAAGACCCCAGATCAGATTCTGAGTTTTAGAAATTTTCCTAAACTAAGAGATTTCTTTCCTAATTGAAAGATGACTCCATATGGAGAGTTTTCCTCTATATAAAGGACGTCCCTTAGCCTTTTTCACTATTTTGGAACATTAGTAAACCCTAAAGAGAGAGAATGGAAGAGAAGGAAGAGAAGGAGAAGAAGAAAAGGCTAAAGAGAGAAATTTGTTGAAAAGAGATTGGCTCTCTATCACAGGCAAAGGTATGAACCGAATCTCTGGAGATGTAAACTCTATGGAATAAGACTTCTATGGAGGAAAGAAGATATCAACCTATTATGATCTATGTGATTCCTTGAGAAAATCCCAAGGATAACCATGAGGGATGAGTTTGATGATTAAAGTTGATAAGAAACTATTAATGATGGTCATAGGATGACCTTAGGATAAACCCAATTGAAGAGCAGAGGATTTGACCCAGGAAGAACTCGAATTACATGTAGTCTATGACCAGAAATCTCAAGGTCACAGCTACGGTCGCCATAGCATGATCAGCCTGATCAGAGGATCGACCATAGGCATTCAAAAAGATTCAGGAATCATATGGTTGCAGCTATGGTCACACCATATGCAACCATAGGGTATCGACCGTAGGCAGTAAGGTCGACATAGTATGAGACCATAGGACCAATCAAATATTTATCAGTGCTCTGTTTTGATTTTCGACTACTATAACATGTTACATATAAACCCTAACTTAAATTCATATAATTTTTAGGTTGTTAAATTGATTGAAAGAGAATTGCAAGGCTTAGAAGGAGATCGAGTATTGCAAACTGTTTATTTATTTGAGTCCAGTGCCATGATTGATTCTATGCTTTTATGTTTGTAATGTGCATCTCACATGTCATCCAATATTCATACTATTACTGCTCATGCATATTTATTTATGTCTATATATAATATGATGATGATGATGATGATGCTAGGAATAGGCATGTGACTATGTGTGTGTGGTTAGTATACTTGATGCGAGTGGAGCATCAGGGGGAGGACGTGGCATTGTTGTCTTTGACCTGGTCACCAGACTCTAGGTCTATCTCTATTGAAGTCTTATTCACTGACATCGTCGTATCGTCATTACCTTAGCAGAACTATTACGTCGTAGGACATCAAGGGAGGTGGTCTCAGACCGTGTAGTTTTCGACTCTATCGGGGGGCCTTAGCTCTATCTCTATGGACGTATTGAGGGATGCTGGGGTGAGGCCTTGGATACACTGGATGACATTTAGGATTGGTTAGTTGCGAGCCCAGTTTGCAAGCCCTCGCCAATAAGGGCTTACATGTTCGTATGGGTAGGGCATCAGGGGAAGTGTTGACGGTGTTTGATCCGGATACTTTAGCTCTATCTCTATTCCATGGTGGGTGCATATGGGATGGCAATGGTGTTTGATCCATTGGACGGGTTCACACACTCGTGTATAAAGGTGCAGGGGCCACCAAACCTTTCTAGAGCACATTGTAAACTTAAAAACTAGACCAAAGATATGAATTAAATGCATGCATATGTTTGTTGTATTGTTTTGTTTGCTCACTAAGCTATGATGTATGCTCACCCTTTCGACGTCGAATATTTTTAATTGTTGATGCAAGACCTACTGTTGAAAATTATATGAATGCACCGATGTATAGACATGTAGCGACATTGAACGGGGAATTAACAAAGGAGACGAATGATTCTTCGTGCGAGTGCAACCACTATGTTTATGATTAGTTTCGCTATGTTTGACTATTGGTACATGTAATGGATTAATTATTTTTATGTCTTGAGTTTTGGAGATAATCGGATTAATTATTTATTATCATTGTTAGACACTCAGTTCATTATCTGTAAGACTTCTGCTTATTTGTTTATTACCTTTGATTATTACTGTGGAATACATGTGTGGTTTGATATGGTGGGTATGACCTATGCGAGATCCTGATTGAACCGTTAGTTCATTGACGGTTCATCACACCATTCTGGTTAGACCATAATTGGGGTGTGACAACTTGGTATCAGAGCATCTCAGGTTCTACCCATTGACCTAACTACTTCCATATGAGTCATGAACTGAGTTAGGATAAAATTAAAAATTGTAATAAGAACACACCATAAGCACTTCTGTTGTTTATGACATAAACTAAGAAAGAGAATAATGCACATAAGTAAATGAGGAACGGATTATATATATCAAAAGGGGAATAACACAATTGTACATCCAAATCAGAGTACAGTCCACAATCCGGACAGTTACTCTGTATTATAAAAAGGAAAAAAGAAATAAATGATATCATGGAGCTGGAGGTGCTGGAGGAGGAGGTACCTCACGGTCTCTATCATAGTCCTCAGCATACACTCTCGCGAGCTAGGCCACCTGAGTCTGAGTCATTCGGAGACTAGCTGTCAGATCCGCTACCCACTGGTCTGTAGAGCACTGGGCATCTAGAAGTTCTCCTACTCTCTAATCAGTCACACGCTGAGCCTCCCGAATCTCACGTAGTAGCCCCATCATGTCATCTGGTGATGGATGTGAAGGGCCAGCTGAATGAGAAACCCGAAAAGGGCCAGCTCCAATGTTGTGGTGATAAAACGAGGGATGGCATCTTCATCTATGAACATCTGATCATCGTCCTCCTCATCATCACTCTCGTCTGCCTCTGCTACTGCCACTTCTGTCGCCTCTACATCTACTGCCACTACTCGAGTGAGATGATGTCTCATAGCATTCCTGTCGTCATCACTGACCTGTATCTCTCTCATGCCCATCCTGCTGATGGCCTCCCAATCAAGGTCAGCTGAGAAGGTGTCCTCAAAGATCTTCTCATCCACTAGGTCCACCTGTAGACGAGCAAGCAAGGTAGAGATCAGCCGCCCATAGGGCAAGTTACCTCTCGAGTCAGACAACGTAGCTCTGTGTATTCCAAAGGATAATATATGGGAGACAGATAGGCTGCCTAGTACAAATACAGTATAGCAGGTACTGAGTCAACTGTGAGACCATCTCATAGTGTCCACCCTGGGGAATAAGATTATGCTGGATAATCTTACAGTAGACTCGTGGCTATGGACACAGGTTGACTGCTTTCATCTCCCAGTGGTCATTCCAAAGAATTTGGTTATCTATCTCTGCACGCACCTATGTAGATAGAAACTGTGGCTCCCTTGGCACACAATAAACCAACTGACCATCATTTGAGATGCCTAGGAGATCAACCAACTCCTAAAAGTTGAAAGAGATCGGAACCCCTTTCACCCAGCTAGTGATTCAAAGCTCTCTGCCCCTGTCAACATCCTCTAGGTCACCCTCCACCTGAAGGTGATAGTAGAACTGCTTCACTAAATCTGGGCGAGTACAAGCCTCGTACAGAATCATTGGTAGCCAGCCCATATCACCAAATGCCCTTTCTATATCAAACAGGGCTAAATGGGCTAAGTTGACACATCTACCCCTTTCCACCTTCTTTCGATTAAATCAAGGGTATTGTGTTTCTGCTTCCACGGACTTGAAGCAACGTTGGTCATGAACTCGAGGAAGCTTAGTGCGAACCATGATAACTACAAGAGAAGAAAATAAGAAAAACAAGTTAGATAAATTTGAAAATTTGACAGCATAACGACGTAAAATGGGAAAAGCCTCACTTTTCACCCAAACATTTGGGTAGGAGGACTTACATAGGTCCCAAACCATCCTGCAAGGCTCATACAATGAAAAATTTCAACTAGGTAGGTCGAATTTAAAAAAAAATTTGACAATTGAAAAAAACCCCAAAATCTAGGTTAAAAATTGGGAATTTTAAAAATTTTATCAAACCATCAGTTGAAACTCAAATTTTCTTGAGGGCTTTCATCTATTGGCTGGCCAATAGCAATAACCCCTAATAAAAATTAAATTTTTACGGTTCAAAAAATATTAATTAGAAGAAAACCATACAAAAGAGTGAAAACCTAAGTATGTATGCTTAAAAAGGGAAAAGAGTAGAGAACATACCTTGAGGAATGGAAGGAAATTGTCAATCAATGGAAAAATCACCAAGTTCGTACGGTTGATACTGTAGCAACTCAGTGGTGGCGAGCTGAGTTGAGACCGCAGGAAGAAGAAAGGGAAATGAGAGGAAAAATCTCAAAAAATAGTTTTTAAAAACCTGATTTTTGTCCATACGATCGCACAATTTGACCAAAACCATCGACCGTATGATTGACCGTGTGATTGACCATAGGGTCTCGGTAAGTTGCCAGGGTTTCGATGGTCGAACCTATGGTCGCACAACATGCGACTGTAGGCCATCAACCGTATGATTGACTGTTGTCTATTTTGATTCTGTTCAAACTTTTGCCCATTAATCTTGTTCTTCTCTCGTCTTCCATTGTAAGACTAACCCAATATCACCACTCTATTTTGTCTCACATGTGTAGCTTTGCCAATAACATATTAACCAAGAGTTTAAATGGCTAGGCATAGAGTAAGTAAAAGGAGACAAAATACAAACCTATCTCTACTACCTATGGAGACCAACGACAATGAAGGTCAGCAAGGGCAGGAAGGAAATATTGGAGCTCAGATGCTACACCTCAGAATGTTCACACCCAAGCCAACCCAACCAACTTACCTGCACCACCTATGGATTTGGCTACTATGGTGATGAATTTGGCACAGTAAATGCAGCATATACAGCAAATGCAAGCCAACATGCAAGCTGCTATGAGAATTGCTTTTCCAGTTGCAAACACAATATCTCTACCTGCAGGACAAGCTAGTACGACACCTGGTGGTAGCAACACTATACCCCAAGCACCGCAAACACCAACAGTACAAGGCCAAGTGTAAAACCTTGAAGCACAGCTAGGTGGGTATAACCAAGGTAATTATCAGTACCAACCGCCTATGTATGGGGCATATGCACAGTATTAGCTTGATAACTCTCGATTGATCGAGCGTTTCTTGAAGTTGAAGCCGAAGGAATTCACAGGCAAGCCATCAGATCGGTTGTGGCCAGCTCACTAGATCGATGAGATGGAAAGAAACTTTATGATGATGACTATAAATGAAGAAGAGAAGGTATTATGTGTCACATTTATGTTGAAAGGTGACACACACCACTGGTGGAAATCAACTAGAAGTTATCTATTAACAAAGCATGCCCAACTGACATGGGTTATTTATAAAGAAGCTTTCTTTAAGAAATATTTTCCCAGGAGTTTCAGAGATCAAATGAAAAATGAGTTCTTGAGTCTATACCAAGGATAGATGACTATAGACACATATCAATAGCATTATGAAGAACTGTTCTTCTTTGCTCCTTCTAGCATGCAGGAAAAAAATACCAAAACCCGAAGGTTCGTCATGGGACTTAGGGGAAGTATTCGTGAGCATGTATTGGGACTAAAAAAGAAGATTTATAATGAAGCTGTACAGATTGCTCGAGTACTGGAATCGAGCCAGAGGGAAAGTTATTTTGTTCAGAACAAAGGTATAAAGAGACCCAATGAAAACTCATACAATAGAGGGAACTCAAAGACATTTAAACCCTTCCGTATTCAAGGCTTCAATGTTGCAGCCAAGACTACTCCGACAGCCCAACCTCAACAGAAGCAAAGTAATGCTGGAGCCAAATGTTTCAATTGCGATCAAGTAGGACATTATTCAAGAGAGTGTCCTAAGCCAAGGAAGTAGCTACAGCAAGGGAAAGTTTATGCATTTACTTCTGAGGATGCTACTGCATCACCTGATGTGGTCATAGGTATGACCTGAACCTTTTGTTTTGAACTAGCTTGTGTGAGCATATAGATTAATATAAGAAGAAAATCACAAATATCGTACCTATTATTGGCATACTCGTCAGAGTACTATTTGACTCTAGGGCTACTCATTCTTTTATATCTGTGTCGTTTGGAAAGAAGTTAAATCTACCCCTTAGACCTTTATACTGCAAACTACTTATACGATCATCTATGGGATTAAAAATAGAACTAGACAAAGGTTATGGACCATGTCCAGTTCTTATCAGCGAAAAGATTTTGGATGCAACCTTAATTCAACTCGAGATGGCAGACTTTGACATTATCTTGGGAATAGATTGGTTAGCTCGGCACTCTGCAAACCTATTATGTGCGAAAAAAAAACTGACATTTAAAGACAAGGAAAGAGCATAATTTAGTTTTACAAGAACCAAACTTCCCCGTAAACAAAAGCTCATCCTCTCTGCATTGAAGGCTAGAAAAATGCCTCGAGAAAGGAGGAATTGGGTACTTAGTGTCCGTGGTCGACCTCACCAAGGAAGCACCATGAATGGAGGATAATAAAGTTGTGCGTGAATTTCTTAAAGTATTTCCTGAGGAATTACAAGGACTACCACCTGACCGAGCAACAGAGTTCATTATAGATCTTATACCCGGAGATGCATCAGTATCTAAAGCACTCTATCGAATGGCTCCTACTGAACTAAAGGAACTAAAGGTATAATTATAGGAATTACTGGACAAAGATTATATTAGACCCAGTATATCACCATGGGGAGCGCCAGTATTGTACATGAAAAAGAAGGACGATAGTGTTCGACTGTGTATAGATTATCGGGAATTAAATAAGCTTACAATCAAGAATCGATACCTGTTGCCTCAGATCGATGACTTGTTCAGTGTTCTCCAAAATTGATCTTCGGTCAGGATACCATCAGTTGAAGATTAAGGAAGGTGATATTCCGAAGACAACATTCAAAACCAGATATGGAAATTATGAATTTTTAGTCATATCTTTTGGATTGCCTAACGCACCTGCAACTTTTATGGAACTCATGAATCGGATATTCCATGATATGTTGGATACTTCTGTCATCATATTCATTGACGACATACTAGTAGACTCCCAGGACAAAGAAACTCATGTCACAAATCTAAGAGCCACTTTGTAGCGACTAAGAAAAGAGAAGTTTTACGCAAAATTTATTAAGTGTGAGTTCTAGCTAAATGAAATCACTTTCTTAGGCCATGTAGTATCCGCTGAAGGAATTAAAGTGGATCATAGCAAGATTGAAGTCATTGTGAAATGGGAAGCACTTAAGAATGTTACAGAAATTAGAAGTTTCTTAGGTTTAATGGGTTACTATCGACAATTCGTGAAAGATTACTCTAGAATCGTCGTACCTCTCACCAGCCTGACAAAGAAAGGAGAAAAGTTTGTTTGGACAGACAAATGTGAAGAGTGTTTCCAAACATTGAAGTCGAGATTGATATCAGCTCCCATCTTGACCATTTCGATTCTAGGACAACCATTTACCTTGTATAACGAAACATCTGGGTTAGGTTTGGGATGTGTGCTTATGTAAGGAGAATACGTAATTGCGTATGCCTCAAGACAACTGAAGACACATGAGAATAACTATCCCACTCATGACTTGGAGTTAGCAACAGTGGTACATGCTATCAAGATATGGAGACATTATTTGTATGGAGAGAAATTTCAGATTAAATCAGATCATAAGAGTCTCATACACCTTTTTAATCAAAAGGAATTGAATATGAGATAGAGAAGATGGCTGAATTACTGAAGGATTATGATTGCAATATCCAATATCATCCAAGAAAAGCTAATGTAGTTACTGACACACTAAGCAGGAAAGCTATGATAAAATCCCAAGAAGAAGCTAGTACAAATGTTATAGTGTGTATCACAGGAAGAATATTTAATTACGATAATGAGCAGCTTGTGATTGATATTTTGAATGAATCAACTGACCAAGGGTTTATTCATCTATTCTCAAACATGTTTGCTACATTGAAGATTGTACCTAATCTGATAAACGAGGTGAAAATGGTTATTAAATCAGACCCTTATCTGAGAACAGTGTAAGAAGACCTTGAAAAATATAGGACTAACCCTGACTTCACCTTGGATTTTGAGAAAGTAATAAGATACAAAGGGAGAGTATGTGTCCCTAAAAATGAAGACTTGGATATTAGACACAGACTAATGAAGGAAACCCATACCACCGCTTATTCGGTACATCGTGGAAGTACAAAGATGTATCATGATCTGAAGAAACTATATTGGTGGAGAGGAATGAAAGAGGATGTAGCTAAATTTATGTCTCAATGCTTGATTTGTCAGCAGGTAAAGGTTAAAAGGCAAAGACCTGCAGGATTATTGCAGCCACTGCCAGAACCGGCATAGAAATTGGATTGCATCACTATGGACTTCATCACCAGGTTACCATTGACTCCCTGAGTAGTTGATGCGGTCTGGGTGATTGTAGATCGTTTGACTAAGATAGCTCGTTTCATAACTATACAACCTTAGTATACCCTAGAGAGGTTAGCTAAGCTGTATATTGATAATATTGTCAGATTACATGGTGTACCTAAAAGCATCGTGTCTGACAGAGACCCACGTTTTACTTCAAAGTTTTGGGAAGGATTACAAAAGGTTATGGATACAACGTTAAAGTTTAGTTCTACATTCCATCCCCAGACCGATGGACAGTCAGAACGTACCATTCAGATTTTAGAAGATATGCTCCGAGCTTGCGTAATTGATTTCAATGGATCATGGGATGAGAAATTACCACTGATTGAGTTTGCTTATAACAACAGCTATCAAGCGACTATACAGATGTCACCCTATGAAGCACTGTATGGTAGGAAGTATCGAACTCTTTTATTTTGGAACGAAGTTGGAGAACAGAGTATTGTTGGACTAGAGTTTGTTGAAGAGACTTGTTGAGTGGTCGACATTATCAAGGAAAGGGTCCGAACAACTCAGAACCGTCAGAAGCAATATGCGGACAATCGACGCAGAAATCTCAAATTCGCCATAGGTGATAAGGTATTTTTGAAAATATCTCCTATGTGTGGTTTAAAACTGTTCGAACAAAAGGGAAAACTGTGTCCCAGATATATTGGACCTTATGAAGTTCTAGCTAGACGTGAAAAGGTAGCATATCAATTAGCACTACCACCATCAATGTCTAGTGTACATGATGTATTCCATGTCTCACAATTGAAGAAGTACGTCAGAGATCCAACACAAGTGTTAACAGCGGATCCACCAAATTTAATTGAAGATTTGACATTCGAAGTGGTACCTTTTGAAATTACTAACCAGAAGGTACAACATCTACGCAACCATGACATCTACTATGTGAAGGTTACTTGGAGGAGCCAAGATGTAGAAAAAATCACATGGGAAGAAAAGAATGCTATGTGAAAGCAATATCCTTAGCTATTCGACTCGGAAGGTATGTGCAAATTTCGAAAACAAAATTTATATAAGAGGGGGGGAGTTGTAAGACCCGCACTCCACTAACCCGGTTTAACTATGTCGTGCCAGGTCTTCCCATCATTCTTGAACCAAGTGCACCGAGCGTGTAAAAATGGATCACAAACCAAGTATAAAAATCGACTCAATACCCAAAACTGTATGCATATGGTAGGATATTTAGATAGGTATGGTCGACCATATGGTAAGAATGAAGATCACGGATCCAGGACCTTACGATCGATGATTTTGACCCTATGGTAGACCTATTCTTTGACCGTAGCCATCGATCGTGACACCCCAGATGAGACTCCGAGTTTTGAAAACTTTCCTAAACTAAGGGATTTCTTTCCTAATTGAAAGAGGACTCTATATGGAGAGTTTTACTCTATATAAAGGATGTCATTCAGCCTTTTTTACTCTTTTAGAACATTAGTAAACTAAAGGGAAGAGAAGGAAGAGAAGGAAGAGAAGGAGAAGAAGAAAAGGCTAAGGAGAGGAATTTACTGAGAAGAGATTGACTTTCTATCACAGGCAAAGGTATGAACCGAATATCTAGAGATGTAAACTCTATGGAATAAGACTTCTATGGAGGATAGAAGATATCAGCCTATTATGATCTATGTGATTCCTTGAGAAAATCCCAAAGATAACCATGAAGGATGAGTTTGATGATTAGGATTGATAAGAAACTACTAATGATGGTCATAGGATGACCTTAGGATAAACCCAATTGAAGAGCAGAGGATTTGACCCAAGAAGAATTCGAATTACATATTGTCTGTGATCAGAAATCTCAAGGTCGCAGCTACGGTCGACCATAGCATGACCAACCTGATTAGAAGATCGACCATAGGCATTTGGAAAGATTCAAGAATCATATGATCACAGCTACGGTCGCACCATATGCAACCGTAGGGTATCGACCGTAAACAGTAAGGTCGACACAGTATGAGACCATAGGACCAATCAAATATCTATCAGTGCTCTGTTTTAATTTTCGACTACTGTAACATGTTACATATGAATCCTAACTTAAATTCATATAACTTTTAGGTTGTTAAATTGATTGAAAGAGAATTACAAGGCTTGAAAGGAGATCGAGTATTGCTTACAGGTGAAGGAACAAGACCTACACTAATTGGATAATAACAAACTATTTATTTATTTGAGTCCAATGTCATGATTGATTCTATGCTTGTATGTTTGTAATATATATCTCACATGTCATCTAATATTCCTGCTATTACTGCTCATGCATATTTATTTCTGTCTATATATAATATGATGATGATGATGATACTAGAAATAGACATGTGATTATGTGTGTATGGTTAGTGTGCTTGATGCGAGTGGAGCATCAAGGGAAAGACGTGGCATTGTGGTCTTTGACGTGGTCACCAGACTCTAGGTCTATCTCTACTCAAGTCTTGTTCACTTACATCGTCGTATCGTCATTATCTTAGCAGAACTATTATGTCGTAGGACATCAGGGGAGGTGGTCTCGGACCGTGTAGTCTTCGACTCTGCTAGGGAGTCTTAGTTCTATCTCTATGGACATATTGAGGGATGCTGGGGTGAGACCTTGGATACACTGGATGACATTTAGGATTGGTTAGTTGCGTGCCCAGTTTGCAAGCCCTCACCAATAGGAGCTTACTTGTTGATATGGGTAGGGCATCAGGGAAAGTGTTGGCGGTATTTGATCCGGACACTTTAACTCTATCTCTATTCCATGGTGGGTGCATGTGAGATGGCAATGGTGTTTGCTCTATTGGGCTGATTCACACACTTCTGTATAGAGGTGTGGGGGTCACCAAACTTTTCTATAACACATTGTAAACTTAAAAACCAGACCAAAGATATGAATTAAATGCATACATATGTTTGTTGTATTGTTTTGTTTACTCACTGAGCAGTGATGTACGCTCACCCTTTCGACGTCGAATATTTTTAGTTGATGATACAGGACCAACTGTTGAAAATTATATGAATGCATCGATGTATGGATATGTAGCGGCGATGGACGGAAAATTAACGGAGGAAACGTATGATTCTTCATGTGAGTGCAACCACTGTGTTTATGATTAGTTTAGTTATGTTTGACTACTGGAACATGTAATGGATTAATTATTTTTAAGTCTTGAGTTTTGAAGATAATTGGATTAATTATTTATTATCATTGTTAGACACTCAGTTCATTATCTGTAAGACTTCCGTTTATTTGTTTATTACCTTTGATCATTACTGTAGAATATGTGTGTGGTTTGATATGATGGGTACAACCTATGCGAGATCCTGATTGAACATTTAGTTCATTAACGGTTCATCACACCATTCCGATCAGATCAGAATTAAGGTGTGACACTATCTCTTTATTTTACTTCTTCAGTTGTTGATTGAAATCGACTTCAAAACCTGCACCTTAAACCTACAATTGGAGGGTTAAATTTTGCCTTCTCTTTTTTATATGTAAACCGGCTCTTGGGGCAAAGTTTATATTTTAATTTTTTTAATGCAAGCTAGTAGCAAAGTTTATTCTATCAAAGTATTACGGATGACGAGAATTTGATAGGGAACTATTTTAATTTAATTTTTTTTTTTTTTTTTTTTTTTATCATGATCCACCACCAAATAAAGTTGGGGCCCAAGGGGAAATAGGGGAGGAACTACGTGACTAAGGATGTAACTTGAAAAAGTTGACCATGTGAACTCTAGTACAAGCCAATACAAGGATGGTGTGCCGCGACCATTGTTTTAAACAGTGGGACCCGCGACCATTGTTTTAAACAATATCCCACATACTGCTGTAGTTCCTTTTCCCTAAAAACAAACCTACAAGAGGTAACTTTAGAAGAGAGACTTTTGAGACTGCGAGAGGTCTCAATCGCTGCCTGTCTGACGAAAAAATGAAATGAAGAGTTGCAAAATAGGGTGTGGATGATGACTATTATATATGCTGTAAAGTTGATTCAAAATCTATATTATTATTATTTTTTTTGGTAAAATAATATCTATATTATCTTCTACCATATTATCTCATGGAACCTGTTACTTTTTAGAAAAAAAAAACGAATACAGAAAGGTGGAAAAGAGAGACGGCACATGGTAAACAATTCTCTTGCTTTTCTTTCTTTCTCGGTTAATAATTTTGATAATCTGTTGTCCATAAGGTTCAATTTATCCTTGTCAAATATGGTATCGATTGATGTTAAAATTGATCTGACATTGATACCATCAATGATACAACCAATGAATCATGAATGACTCATGACTAATATGACAAACAAAATTAAAAAAAAAAAAATTGGTATTGAACCAATACTGCTCTCAGTCAAAATCAATATGATCAAATCCGAATATCCACTACTAAAACCGTGACTGTGAAACTAGACCTTGATCCACATTGTTGTTTTCATTTTCCCATCAAGACAACTAAGCTTCCATTACTGCAAAAGGGTAGTGGGCATGCATGGATTACATCAAGATGATACATGAGCTTTACTTTTTCCTGTATATCACCTCATTAATTTTTTTTATTTTTTATTTTATTTTATTTTATTATATTTGATTCACAGAAAAGAAAAGGTTTTTATTTTTTTTATTTTTTCATATTATGGCTATTAAAGATACTGTTTGATTCATCAAATTTTTGTTAGCTTTTTTTATTTATTTTTTTATGGATAAATACTCATAATTTCTTAACTTATATGAATTGTGTGCATTACGCAAAAATAATAATCTCGAATCTAATTGAATTGAGTCAATAAATTGTTTATTAGCAGTGTCAATTAGTAGGTGTTGATCGGGCCTACTCAGTCACCAAAATTTAATATCTTACTCCATAACTGATATGTTTAACTAATTGGTCCACATTTAATGGACATGTTTATATTTAGTCAAGTTGGTCTTGATCCCTAATCAGACTTATGTTAATGGGTATAATTAATCTAAACACACTCCCTTAGGAAACACAAAGATAAGGTTTCTTTTATATTAATTTTTTTCTAGGTGGCAGATGGGGTTTGGTCAAAATGTCTAGGAAGGTTCCAGGCTGGCTCCAATGCATACCAGAAAAAAAAATTAATAAAATAAAATAATGGCCCTGATTATTTAGGTTTGCCTCACCAAGTGCCGATCCATAGGCAAATCCGTATAGAAATCCTCTCCCATCTGAGATTTGATAAGAGAATTGGCGGCCCGGATAAATAGCTGGTACTTAGTTCTCGGGTGAATCCGAGCCTTCCATCCGAGTCGACAAGCTGAGCCAACAGGGGTGTAGGCTCGGATAGAGGGCTTGGATTCACCCGAGAGCCAGGTGTCGGCCATCCATCCGGGCCACCAACTCTCTTATCAAATCTCAGACAATAGAGGATATGAATCCGACAAATCCTTTCTTACCTCTTTTTTTTTTTTTTTTTTTTTTTTTTCTTCAGTAATTGGCAAATCCTTTCTTACACATCACCGGTCAAAACACAAGTACGAACCGATCAAATTTGTGAACGGTGGGGGCAAAAATAGACATGAAATTTTTTTTTTGGGTAAATAAAATAGACATGAATTAATTGATACCTTTAGGGTTAGTAATAATCTAATCGAGGTTTATAATTTATATCTCACAAGGTTAGATGGTCCGTAAGGCGTGCATCGCTTAAAAAAATTCCAAAAACAAAGACGGTCGGAAATCCTCCTTCGGTGGAGAATACTTTGGGGCTTATTAATTGGAGAAACAGACCATTTCTGATATCTGATCCAGAAAAATCTGCTCTTATTAATTTTGTTTCTTTTTTAATTTTCTCCCGACTCCGATGAGAATGATTCTTCTACATGTACTTGTATCATCCACGTGATACCATTCCTATTTATTTTCAATGAATCCCACACTATGGAGATGAGATTATATATACATGCAAATGATCTGGACTCTCTCGGGATGATAGATTCCAAATTGATAGGGTGGGATCTTTTATAAAGGGCCGTCGGCTCTTTAAGTAACCATGTTTTACTGGATACGAAGCTGACTCCCTTGCCTCAAGCTCGAGTTTTTCACAAATGAATAAATAGTTCATCTAGCTTAAAAAAAAAAAAAACAAAAAAAAAAAAAAACAAAACCCTTACTATGCGGTAAACCATTCAAATTGGGTAAGGGGTTGGTTAGAGTGTCAAATGGGAAGATATCGGTTAAGCTGGACGACACCTATTTGCTACGATACCAAATGGGGTAATATTGATGTTGTATTGGTAATTGAATAGTATCAAGTTGTTTATCATTACCATGATGTTGATTAATTGGTTTGACGGTTTCGATATAACAATACAGTACAGTTTGGGTAAACAATTTATGTACTGTTTTGACACCCTTAGGTTTGGCCCTGCCTAAACCTGTTTACCATGAGTCAAGAACACATTCTGATTGCTGAGATGACAAAAACAGCATTAATTTAGTATGCATTCTCATTCTTAGATCATGGGATGAGTTGAGAACCGTTGTCTATTTTAACACATTTTGCATTCTGAGCTTAGAGCAAAACCTTAATTTTGACCCATGCATTTCTAAAATTACATACCAAACGTAGCCTAAATGTCACGATAAAGGTTGAGCCTAATTTTTCTTGGGCTGGGTAAGGTTAAAACCTCAGTCCAACACAGCCAAGTTTCCCCTCAGTAGTGCACTTCGAAGATTGAGGGAAAGCAAAACTGTTTGCATTGCATCCATCCCATGATCCCAACACCTCAATTAATTTGTGGAGCCGCACCCATAGTTTTAGTTCACGATTTCGGAACAGTCAAACAAGTATCGGTCATTCTGAAAACCTATATGGGATCAGTAATAAATTGATACGAAACCAATTATAAAGTGACACATGGTTGATATTAAATTAAAAAAAAAAAAATAGATGTATCAAGTATTATATCGGGAGCCGATCTGCCCATACATGGATAAACCAATAAATGCCCTTTTGCAATTTGCAACTCATAGGGATGACAAAATATCTGGTCGGGCAAGGTTCAACTTGAAATGGATTAATGAATTAGAGATGGTTCAACCCATGTCCCATATAAGTTTCTACAAAAGAATCTATGTGTATTGAAGAATAAAAAAAAAAAAGGTAGCTTTTGCCACGTGTCAATCCAAATAACCAGCATGTGTCAACTACAATCATCTAATTGGATCAATTTTGGGGTTTATAGTGTCAACCAAACCGAAAGACCTGTTTACTTTGGATTGGATTTGTATCCATTACTTAGGCAAATCCTTCTTTAAAAAACTTATTTTACTGATAGATATGGGAATGGGCGGTCAAAGAGGAATGTTTTTTCTTCTTTCGTTTACAGAGTCAAGACAAGACAGCAACCTGGCAGCAACTGCAATCTTGTTTCACCAGTAGCCAAACTAGTTAGTGCAAATAATTCTTGGTTGTTGACTAAAAAAACTTGTGGCTGCAATTCTGATTAAATTCTCATTTTTAAATGATTTTTCAATGCACAATTCGGACCACTGTTCTATGAAGCCACAGGATGGCCTGTAGTCTTTGAAAATACTGATAAATCTACCTTCTTTTATTTTGTCCATGATTGGATTCTACATGTTTGTTGAAATGGTTAGAGGACACCAGCATGATAGGTTGCCAGCCATTACATATGCTTTTATTACTTGAGCATGTTTCTGTTAAATTTTTATCCCAATAGTTTGAATTTGATAGTAAAGACCCAAACAATATATATACTTAATATTCTCCACATGTACATGGTACAAAGAACCCTGCACGTGACAATGAGAGGAAAATCCATGCAAGCCATATTTTTCTACTGCTGACGTAGTCAGAAATTATGAGGAACTAGATCTAGTTCTAACGTTAATGAACCTTTGAATCCATGAAGTAAGGCGTGGAAAGAGAGAAATATGAATGATTTTTATTGATTTCAAGTTGTCTTCAAAGAGACCCAACTCATCTTAGGAATTTTTTTTTTTTTTTTTGGTAACACTATATATATCTTCTGGGATTTATTCAGTGAATTGAATTGGACTTCCACTTTCCACACGTGGAAATCTGGGCTTTAATGGGGGTGGTGGGCATGTGATATGTGAATGAAGAACCGACGGCCTTATGAAAATAAATTTTTTTTTTGGGGGCTGAAAACAGTGGTCACAGACTCCCAATTCGAAGTTAAATATATAGTGAACACAAGCCTATCTGGGGGAGTCTTAACTCTAACCCTCTTCCACCTTCCTCAAGTACAACCTAAATTACATAGACTCATCTGGTCTCTGTTGCAATCCAGACACTCAATCTCATATATATATATATATATAATGATGTGTACAAAAATTCTTAATAATATAATTATAGAGAATTCTGTTAGGTAAAATAATGGTGAATGATTAAATTTAACCGTAGAAAGAGAATTTCAGATGATCTTTCAACAATGAGCACGTGGTGTTCGTCTAAGGTATATGGTATGAGAAGGAAGATATTGCAAAAAATACTATAAAGAACCCGTGTTCGACCCCCTATGCTGACTCGGATAAGATGCGACAGATTGATGTGGGTTGTTGGGCCATTAATGGATTATCATTAATGGTCATAAATACTGACAACAACCATAAATGCAAGACATGCTGATTTGATCAACCAAGTCATTAGATCTTAGTCCAAATCGGTGGATAGTCAGAAACTTGGTAAAAGTGCAATGACAGAAGCGGGCATATGGGGGTATAAGGAACATGGCCCAAAAGAGGGGTCGTAGAAGGTCGACGGGGTTGAAAAGTGATTGACAAGACAATATAATAGGTCTGCATGCCTACGACCCCCTAGACCGTGTGATATTGTCTTGTCAATCACTTTTCGACCCCCATCGACCTTCTTCGACCCCTATTTTGGGCCATGTTCCTTAGACCCCCAGATGTCCGCTTCCGTCCTTGCACTTTGACCAAGTAAAGTTCTGACTATCCGTCGATTTGGACTAAGATCTAGTGACTTGGCGGATCAAATCAGCATGTCTTGCATTTATGGTTGTTGTCAGCATTTATGAGCATTAATGATAATCCATTAATGACCCAACAACCCACATCAATCTGTCGCATCTTATCCGAGTCAGCATAGGGGGTCGAACACGGGTTCCTTATAGTATTTTTCGCAATATCTTCCTTCTCATACCATGTACCTTAGATGAACGCCACGTGCTCATTGCTGAAAGATCATCTGAAATTCTCTTTCTACGGTTAGATTTAATCATCCACCATTATTTTACCTAACAGAACCCCCTTGTCTCCTTACGCGTCGTTTCGCCCGAAGGAGACATATCTTTAAGGAAAAATATCCTCTTCTGAGCACGTGAACGATTTTCCACTGACTTCTCTGTGACATGATTATCTCTATAGGTCCTTCCTTTTCGAAACTTAAACGCCCGCATCCCTGGCCTGGTGCCCGTAATGTTTCGTCATAATTGAAGTTAATATCTTTTAAATGCTCTTGGTGCCGTTACCTTTTTCATTGAGCTGTTGCTTTTGAACAGTGCATATCTCTCGCCTCTTAATAATCATCGCATCTGTCCACATGTCGTTTTCCCCTAAAACATCACATCTGCATCAAGTCTGACAATCACGATGCTCGAGAACTATCATGACTGCCAGACTATGACCCACCTGCCAGCAAACCTATAAGAATCTCATTCTTCTTCTTATCTTCTTCCTCACACACCTACTGCTTTTGGATTTTTCATGAAGGCTTTCTTTCTTGAAGTTTCTTGGTTCAGTCCTCCTACCTCTGTCAACGAAATCTTCTTTTTGTAGAGGTTCCCGGTGATCCGATCATCATCTGAGTAAGTTCCGCTCTTCTTTTTCTCTACTTTCATTTCTCTGCATAGAGGATTGAACAGGCACAGAGGAAGTAGAAATTTGAGGAAAGGTAAAAGGGGCTAGTGGAGGTAACCCTTCGGACAAGGGATGGAAAGAGGTAACCACAGTGGTGTCTGTGGTAAGGGAAGACATACCGGAAGACACTGGAGGGAAAACTGCCAAACTCGAAGGGTGGTGGTGGTGGAGCAGCCAGAATGATCGGTGCGGAGCATGGTGGAGGGTCGACTCCAGAACTTGAATCCACGGTCGGAGGAGGGATGACCGTTGTAGAAGCAAGCTCGACATCACCGGAAAGACTGGATGGCGCCGGGTTGATATGTGCTATATCTTCGGAGAGACTGGTGGGAACTTGGTCAACAGGTGTCTCCTCCGGAAGAAGAGTGCACAGTGGTGGAGGGCCAGCCGAAATCCGTTGCAGGATGTCTTGGGGGGTGTCCACAGGAAAAATGAGCCTGGGGGTCTCTGAGGAAAGTTTCCTTCTTTTCAATCTGTGCATGGTCTCCACAACAGTGACGTCATCATCCTCTGTAAAAAAAAAATGTGTGTGTCAATACAATTAGAGTCATAAAAAAAGAGAGGAGATAATTGCTTCAGTGGCCCGAAAACTAGAGGCCCTCGAAAAAGCCGTGGATGCTTCTCCCGCTGTTCCTATCGAGATTCCCTCGCTGCCTCCAGTAAGCGTCGCTCCTCCCCTCGACCCTGAGTCTTCAAATGTTCCGCTCTCTGAGAGCACTGAGGCAGACGCTCCCTCAGTAATACCAGCATCCGACCCTCTTCCTTCGACCGGAGGGTCCACATTGCCATCGGTCAACGATGTCGACGAGGATGGTATGTACACATTTCTTTACAAAAGAAGTAGTAAGTACCATTAGGTTTGGTTCTATGGGTCGAGGGGTCGCACCATGTCAGAACTCCCACGTCAAACAGAAACTAGAAAAACCGCAAGGTGGGAGGCTCTCGAAAACGGAGGAAGAAGATGATAAAGGAATGAATGTGAGCCCAAGAGTTGGAAGATGAGTAGGGGTTAGGCCATAGTAGCCCAGAATCTCAAATGCCAAGGGGTGGCAAGGATAACGAAAGCCGGACATAAACATGTTGAGGTTTATCACCAACCTATGAGAATAAGGGTGGCATGCTCGGTCCTCCAGAACCAGAACAATTAACTCAACAGAGTTAGGAACATGAAAGGAAGCCATAAGATCTTGAAGTTTAGGTTCAGTTATGATGGACTTCACTGAGGAAGCCACACAAAGAGGACTAGCCTCATCAGAGATATCATGGGAAGAGCTTCCAGGGTTACCACTGGAGCTCTCCCCACCCTGAGTAGATTGCGGGGGGTGCGATCGACGCAGGGTAGGCTCAGAAACATGACTGACAACGGCTTTGCCGCGAGCCATGATGGGTTAGCAGAGAAATAAAAGTGGAGAAAAAGAAGAGATAATTGCTTCAGTGGCTCGAAAAACTGGAGGCCCTCGAAAAAGCCGCGGATGTTGCTCCCGCTGTTCCTACCGAGATTCCCTCGCTGCCTCCAGTAAGCGTCGCTCCTCCCCTCGACCCTGAGTCTGCAAGTGTTCCGCTCACTGGGAGCTCTGAGTTAGACGCTCCCTCAGTAATACTAGCAAGAGCTCAAGGACCTGCAGCCTGATGCAGTGTTGTCGACCCTATCGAAGGCTCACCTCGACCCCCTATTAGTCTTTTCTCTCAACAAGAAATGCCCTAGAACTCATGCTGAGATCTTCAGCCGATGTAACGAATACGCATCAGGAGCAGAAGCTGTTGCAGAGCTGCCTGGACATGTGAACAATGCCCCTGCTGTGGGGAACAAGAAAAAGAGTGAACCTGCAGATAAATTTCCCAAGGAAGGAGAAACAAGTAAGAAAGCTAAACTGGCCAAAGAACTATACCCAGCTCAACCTGTACCAAAATACACACCCCTCAACCACACCATGGTTGAGATCATGAACATCAGGAGGGGGGACACTCTTTTGGTCCCTCCTCCCAAAATGATATCCAAGCCAGAGGAGCTCAATCGTCGACTGTACTGCACTCACCTCCAAGACCATGGACATGACACTAGGACATGACACTAATTCATGTCGACACCTCAAAGGGTTGGTCGAAGATCTAGTCCAACATGGGTGGTGGACTGAGTTCTTGGGGCCAAGGCAAGCTAACTTTTAATGGGGAAGGGTCGTATCGAGTCGCCAAGGCTACTAGACCAGGGACGTAATTCCTGGAGCAATGGGTGGATTGGCCATACCTCGCACCTGACACTCCAAGAATCTCAGAAGATATTATGTATAAGGCCTCTTATGTAAGACCCGCACTCCGTAAACCCGGTCTAAACCTTGGTTTTGATGTCGTGACAGGTCTTCCGATCATCACCGGGCCAGACGGGACGAGCGGATGACAAACAGGTATGAAATCGGACCAAAGACGATCGAATCAACATGATTTTATGTTGACCGGTCGATGGTACCGGTCTTGGTACCGGTCGACCGGTTAGGTCTGCGCAGCTAAGTGTGGAGATCCAGAAATTTACTTTTGAGGGTCCCACTTTCCTGATTTCGAATCCTAAGACTTTCCTAATCCTAATAGGGTTACTAAAACCTAATTCTAGCCTATAAATACACCCTTAAACCTCCTCAAATCCTTTCCATTGTCTCTAGCAAACCCTAGAGAAGAGAAAGAGGTTGGAAAGGAGAAGGAGCTAGGAAGAAGAATAAGGTGCCGCCATTACCGTTCGACGACGCTCACGCTACGCCAGTCAACGGTAAGTGTTTGAATCAATCTTCATACCCCATGTTAGTTGTGTGGGTGGATCAATACCATGCAAAGTAGGTATTGATCTAAAACCCTAAACTGGCCAATAAACCCTAAGTTGCAGTCAAACCCTAGATTCGAGTTTCGAGATGATATTCATCGAAACGAGACTTGAATGAGTTGGGGATAACTCTAACTCAATGATTTGACTTAGAATGGGTAGGAGAAACCTTGGAAATCCATGGAGGATGATCGACGGCAGCCGAAAAACCCATGTATGGTCTTCTAGAGACATACCGGTCGACTATACCGGTTGCACATAGTGCGACCGGTATGTTGCCACCGGTATCCCTCGGGAGGCTGGTCTGTGGGGACCATCTGACCATACCGGTCGCCAGTCTTCCCCACAGAGCTGCGACCGGTACATGCCACCGGTCAGCTCTGTGAGGGTATTTTGTAACTTTGTTGGTTTCCGACCAACGTGAAACCTTAAGAAAAATATTCTAATAAAATCCTAATAATATTGTAGGACTTTGTGACTTTCCGTTTGCATCTTGCGACGTGGAGCAAGCTATCAAACGAGCGTCAGGTAAGGGAATCTGACCTAAACCTAATAATTAATGGATAGTAAGTCGATGTTAATCACTTGTATGTCTATGATGTGATGTTTGTGCATATTCACATGCCATCCTTTACTTTGAGTTATTATTATTGTTCATGCATTGATAGGAATGTGATTGTTAAGCATGTGATTGTTTTCGTTAGTGTGTGGAGTGGGGCATGGGCCTGGGATCGCTCCTCACACTAGCACCTTTTGTAGTATTCTATCTTAAAATGCTTGGTACGGGTGGGGCATCAGTGGAAGGTCGTGGTACGGTGGTCTCCGATATTGATGTTGGCCTGGCCATGGTTATGTGGCACTGTGGTCTCCGAGTCGACGCTGGCTTGTCCACGATGCTTTAGCTCTATCTCTATGCCGTAGGGAGTTATGTTGGGATAGGGTCTACCTGCGTATTGTTTCTATCCTAGTGGGTTAGTTGCGGATATGGCATCAGGGGAGGTGTGGGAATGCCTTAGCTCTATCTCTATGCCGTAGACGGCTGTGCTGGGATAGAGCATACATTGATGACATATAGGATTGGTTAGTTGCGAGCCCAGTTTGTGAGCCCTGGCCGTAGGGGCTTAGGTACTGGTATGGATAGAGTATCAGGGGAGGTACGGGGGTATCTTAGCTCTATCTCTATTCCATGATGGGTGCATGTGGGCCAATGGGGGTGTGATCCATGAGGTGCCACACACTGGTGTATAGAGGTGCAGGGGCCACCAAACCTTTCTATAGCACATTGTAAACTTAAAACCAGACCACAACATAAAATGATTGTTACTCATGCATAATATTGTGAAACTGTATGATTGTCTTACTGAGCTAAGTTGTGAGCTCACCCTTTGTATATATACATGTTTTAGATGTTGATGCAGGTTACACTGTGGATGACTACATGAATGCTCTGGCTTATGGTGGTGTTGCTGCGTTGGATGTACAGGCAGGAGAGGACGAGCATGACGCTTCATGCGAGTGCCCTTTCTGCGTGTACCTTTGATTGGTTTTATTTATTTATTTTCATTATTTTCGATTGGATTAAAGAGATGTAATGATATTATATTATTTGTTTGGATTTGAATAATTTGGTATTTTATTTAAAGTTATCAATAGATTCTCAGTTCATTATATTTAAAAAACTTCGGCTGTACTATTATATTCTGATTGTGGTTATGTGTGATGGTTTGTATGAGTGGACACGGCCTATTCAAGATCCTGGTGTGAATCGTTGGTTCGATGACGGTTCACTCACACCATTCTGGTTGGATCAGAATTGGGGTGTGACATCTTATGTAATGAAGAGTTCTCCTCCCTCAAAGTTTGTCTTTAGTCAACCAAGTAGATAGCCTTAGTCGAAGACTAAGCCCATCGACTTAAGGGATAGTCTTTGACTTTGGACTCAAAAAAAAAAAAAATGGCCTAAGGGCTCAAAAAAAAAATGGCCTAAGGGCTCGAAAAGAAAAAGGCCTAAGGGTCTAGAAAAGAGAAAGCCCTAAGGGGTTCGAAAAGAAAAAGGCCTAATGGTCTCGAAAAGAAAAAAGGCCTAAGGGTCTTGAAAAAAAAAAAGGCCTAAGGGTCTCAAAAAGAAAAATGCCTAAGGGTCTCAAAAAAAAAAAACAAAGGGGGGGGCTACGGGTCTCGAAAAAGAAAAAGCCTAAGGGTTATTTTGGTTTTAACTCATTGACAGAGTGCAATCATTTAAAGTCAGGGGGCGTATGGTGGAATACTTAGAAAAAAAGTTGGAATACTTAGAAAAAGTACAGTAAAGAAAAAAGTATAAGTTCAGTGTAAAGGAAATTATATTGAATGATGAAGTACAGAATACATTCTTACAAATAAATAAATAAATAAATAAATAAATATACATGGTCATTGTTTATCTGTCATAGGGAGGGACGCAGGATCCTCGAAGTCGTCCCAGGAGTATCTGAAGTGTCTGATGGAGGAGCGGTGGAGGGTAGAGCTGCTTCTTTAGGAGGAGGAATACTTGAAGGCTGCATAATCTTATCTCGGATCACCGTACTCCTCAGGGGAATGTGGGAAAAATCGAAGGCCGGGAGATGGGTAGACATATGAGAGTGCACGACCAAAAGAGCTTCTCGGATGACTCTGGCTCTTTCCATTCTGAACATGCCCTCCATGTCCTCAGAATCGAGTAAGGCTCTCAGTGTCTTCTCTTTGTCTTGCGCCAGAGATGAGTGGGCTCGCAATAACTCTTCAGTCAGGAGAGCAATTGAAGACTACATGTCGACACTTCGCTCCTGCATAACAGCCAAGTCTCTTTTGAGGGCATCCTCCCTGGTGATAGACTGGGCTAACTCAGCTTGTAGCTTGTGGCTCTCCGCCAGCAAATTGCCCTTCTCGGTGACCAACTCATCTCGGGCTCCCTGCAGACCTTTAACCTCCTCCTCCAGTTGGTTGTTAAGATCAGTGGTTGCTTTGAGGTGGTCTACCATGACCTCGTTGGACAGCCGCACTTCAGACAACTCCTTCTGGGCAGCCTCGAAAACTTTGGCACGAGTAGTGAAATGCTCGTCCAACTGACGGTACTTAGTTTTCTCGTCAGACAGCCATCTCCAGTTCAACTCCAACGACGCTTCAGCAGTGCACCACTTCAGATCCAGTTCCTTGGCCCACTCATCTGTTTCTTTGGCTCACTCCTCAGCATCATCCTTCTCTTTCTCGACCACCTCAAATTCAGAAGAGAGGGAGTCTTTTTCGTCTTTCCAAACCTCTTCAGCCTCAATACGAGTGGAAATAGCCGCGTCTCGATCACGGGTGGCTTCGTCGAGTTCTGTAAGGGCAAGGGACAGAAGTTTGTTGTTTTGCTGGGCAGCAGCATGCGCCTCTCTCAATTTTTGTACGGAGCTTACTAGCATCTTCTGATAGTAGTTCGTCCCACACATCAACTACAAAAAGGAAGATAACAAGGAATATTTGTGAAAAAGGGAGCAAAAAAAAGAAAAAAGAGTTGGAAGGCTTACTTGGTAAAGGGCCGCACATTGGCCCTGGTTGATACCCTCAAGCTGGACATAATTGAAAACCTCGTTATCGGCAGGAAGACAGGCATTATGAATGATTTCTTGAGCTACTAGGCGGTTGCGTAACCCAGTGTCGGTGGAAAGTACCCTCCAGGAGAGGGCGAATACAAAGGGCTCAGTGGTGGTAGAGCTCGAGCCAGAGGCAGAAGAAGAAAAGCTGGTTGAAGGAAGGGTCGAAGATGAACCCGGCGGTAAGACAAAGGGTTCGATTGAACTTTTCTCTCTGATACCCCCCTTAGAAGGGTGACTGGGGGAAGAGGATTGAACAGGCACAGAGGAAGTAGAAATTTGAGGAAAGGTAGAAGGGGCTAGCGGAGGTAACCCTTCAGACAAGGGACGGAAAGAGGTAACCATAGTGGAGTCTGTGGTAAGGGAAGACATACCAGAAGAGGCTGGAGGGAAAACTGCCAGACTCGAAGGGTGGTGGTGGTGGAGCATCCAGAATGATCGGTGCGGAGCATGGTGGAGGGTCGACTCCAGAACTTGAATCCACGATCGGAGGAGGGATGACTGTTGTAGAAGCAGGCTCGACATCACTGGAAAGACTGGATGGCGCCGGGTCGATATGTGCTATATCTTCGGAGAGACTAGTGGGAACTTGGTCAATAAGTGTCTCCTCCGGAAGAAGAGTGTGCAGTGGTGGAGGGCCAGTCGAAATCCATTGCAGGATGTCTTGGGGGGTGTCCTCAGGAAAAATGAGCTTGGGAGTCTCTGGGGAAAGTTTCCTTCTTTTCAATCTATGCATGGTCTCCGCAACAGTGATGTCATCATCCTTTGTAAAAAAAAAATGTGTGTGTCAATACAATTAGAGTCATAAAAAAAAATAGAAGATAATTGCTTCAGTGGCCCGAAAACTAGAGGCCCTCGAAAAAGCCGCTGATGCTTCTCCCGCTGTTCCTATTGGGATTCCCTCGCTGCCTCCACTAAGCGTCGCTCCTCCCCTCGACCTTGAGTCTTCAAGTGTTCCGCTCACATGGTCATTGTTTATCTGTCAAAGGGAGGGACGCAGGATCCTCAGAAGTCATCCCAAGAGTATCTGAAGTGTCTGATGGAGGAGCGGTGGAGGGTGGAGCTGCTTCTTTAAGAGGAGGAAAACTTGAAGGCTGCATAAGCTTATCCCGGATCGCCATACTCATCAGGGGAATGTGGGAAAAATTGAAGGCCGGGAGATGGGCAGACATCTGAGAGTGCACGACCAAAAGAGCTTATCGGATGACTCTGGCTCTTTCCATTCTGAACATGCCCTCCATGTCCTCATAATCCAGTAACGCTCTTAGTGTCTTCTCTTTGTCTTATGCCAGAGATGAGTGGGCTCGCGATAACTCTTCAGTCAGGCGAGCAATTGAAGACTGCATGTCGACACTTTGCTCTTGCATAACAGCCAAGTCTCTTTTGAGGGCATCCCTCAAGCTGGAGATAATTGGAAGGCTTACTTGGTAAAGGGCCGCACATTGGCCCTGGTCGATACCCTCAAGCTGGACATAATTGAAAACCTCGTTATCAGCAGGAAGACAGGCATTATGAATGATTCCTTGAGCTACTAGGCGGTTGCATAACCCAGTGTTGGTGGAACGTACCCTCCAGGAGGGGGCGAATACAGAGGGCTCAGCGGTGGTAGAGCTCGAGCTAGAGGCAGAAGAAGAAAAGCTGGTTGAAGGAAGGGTCAAAGATGAACTCGGTGGTAAGGCAAAGGGCTCAACCGAACTTTTCTCTCTGATACCCCCTTAGTAGGGTGACTGGGGGAAGAGGATTGAACAGGCACAGAGGAAGTAGAAATTTGAGGAAAGGTAGAAGGGGCTAGCGGAGGTAACCCTTCGGACAAGGGATGGAAAGAGGTAACCATAGTGGAGTCTTTGGTAAGGGAAGACATACCGGAAGAGACTGGAGGGAAAACTGCTAGACTCGAAGGGTGGTGCTGGTTGAGCAGCAAGAATGATCGGTGCGGAGCATGGTGGAGGGTCGACTCCAGAACTTGAATCCACGGTCGGAGGAGGGATGACCGTTGTAGAAGCAGGCTCGACATCACCGGAAAGACTGGATGGCGCCGGATCGATATGTGCTATATCTTCGGAGAGACTGGTGGGAACTTGATCAACTGGTGTCTCCTCTGGAAGAAGAGTGCACAGTGGTGGAGGGCCAGCCGAAATCCATTGCAGGATGTCTTGGGAGGTGTCCTCAGGAAAAATGAGCCTGGGGGTCTCTGAGGAAAGTTTCCTTCTTTTCAATCTGTGCATGGTCTCCGCAACAGTGACGTCATCATCCTCTGTAAAAAAAAAAAAAAAAAAAAAAAAAGATAAAATACCATCCTCGTCGACATCAATGATCGACGGCAATGTGGACCCTCCGGTCGAAGGAGGAGGGTCGGATGGTGGTATTGAGGGAGCGTCTGGCTCAGAGCTCCCAGTGAGCGGAACACTTGAAGACTCAGGGTCGAGGGGAGGAGCGACGCTTACTGGAGGCAGTGAGGGAATCTCGGTAGGAACAGCGGGAGCAGCATCAATGGCTTTTTCGAGGGCCTCCAATTTTTGGGCCACTGAAGCAATTATCTCCTCTTTTTCTCGTTGTTGGTGTCCGAACATATCCGTGCCCATAAGATCTTCCCATATGTTGTCGTCCAGGGCTTCCACTACATCATAAACCAACGAAAAATCATTAGAGTTGGAGTTAACAAGCAAAAATGAAGGAGATTGTTAGTGCTACCATGAAACTTACTCAGTCCATATAGGAACAAGAATTGATTGTTACATAGATCCTTGTACTAGACTGACCTCACTCAATCTTCTACCCATTCGAGGGTCTCCATCTCGAGTGGTGTCAGAAGTGGGGTGACCCCAAATATGGAGGGGTCGATAAATTGCCATCGATTTCCAATGGGGAAGGAGCGCATACCTTGAAGGATATGACCCCGTTTTATTATAGCCCCAAAAAATGTCTCCTTCCAATGAGGCACAGAGGAGGGGGTGGTTGCGATCATGGGGTAAACTATGTCTAAGTTCCGACAAAAGAAGTAGTAAGTACTATTAGGTTTGGTTTTATGGGTCGTGCCATGTCAGAACTCCCACGTCGAACAGAAACTAAAAAAACCACAAGGTGGGAGGCTCTCGACAACGGAGGAAGAAGATGATAAAGGAATGAATGTGAGCCCAAGAGTTGGGTGGAAGCTGAGTAGGGGATAGGCCATAATAGCCTAGAATCTCGAATACCAAGGGGTGGCAAGGGAAACGGAAGCCAGACAGAAACATGTTGAGGTTTACCACCATCTTATGAGAATAAGGGTGGCATGCTCGGTCCTCCGGAACCGGAACAATTAACTCAACAGAGTCAGGAACACGAAATGAAGTCCTAAGATCTTGAAGTTTAGGTTCAGTTATGATGGACTTTACTGAGGAAGCCACACAAAGAGGACCAGCCTCATCGAAGATATCGTGGGAAGAGCTTCCAGGGTTACCACTGGAGCTCTCCGCACCTTGAGTAGATTGCAGGGGGTGCGATTGACGCAGGGTAGGCAGAAACATGACTGACATCGGCTTTGTCGAGAGCCATGATGGGTTAGCAGAGAAATAAAAGTAGAGAAAAAGAAGAGCGAAACTTACTCGGATGATGATTGGATCACCGGGAACCTCTACAAAAAGAAGATGTCATTGACAGAGGTAGGAAGACTGAACCAGGAAACTTCAGGAAAGAAAGCCTTCGTGAAAAATCCAAAAGTAGTAGGTGTGCGAGGAAGAAGATAAGAAGAAGAATGGGATTCTTATAGGTTTGCTGGCAGGTGGGTCACAGTCTGGCAGTCTTGATAGTTCTCGAGCGTCGTGATTGTCAAACTAGATGCAAATGTGATGTTTTAGGGGGAAACGATGCGTGGACAGATGCGATGATTATTAAGAGGCGGGAGATATGCACTGTTCAAAAGCAACGGCTCGATGAAAAAGGTAACGGCTCCAAGAGCATTTAAAAGATATTAACTTCAATTTTGACGAAACGTTACGGGCGCCAGGCTAGGGATGCGGGCGTTTAAGTTTCGAAAAGGAAGGACCTATAGAGATAATCATGTCACAGAGAAGTCAGTGGAAAATCATCCATGTGCTCAGAAGAGGATATTTTCCCTTAAAGATATGTCTCCTTCGGGCGAAACGACGCGTAAGGAGACAAGGGGGTTCTGTTAGGTAAAATAATGGTGGATGATTAGATCTAACCGTAGAAAGAGAATTTCAGATGATCTTTCGGCAATGAGCATGTGGCGTTCATCTAAGGTACATGGTATGAGAAGGAAGATATTGCAGAAAATACTATAAGGAACCCGTGTTCGACCCCTTATGCTGACTCGGATAAGATGCGACAGATTGATGTGGGTTGTTGGGTCATTAATAGATTATCATTAATGCTCATAAGTGCTGACAACAATCATAAATGCAAGACATGCTGATTTGATCCGCCAAGTCACTAGATCTTAGTCCAAATCGACAGATAGTCAGAACTTTACTTGGTAAAAGTGCAAGGACAGAAGCGGACATCTGGGGGTATAAGGAACATGGCCCAAAAGAGGGGTCGAAGAAGGTCGATGGGGGTCGAAAAGTGATTGATAAGATAATATCACACGGTCTAGGGGGTCGTAGGCATGCAGACCTATTATATCATAGGTAGCTAATGATCAAAGTAGTGACAGGTATGGGAAAGCTTGCTCAAAAAAGGTTTCCAATTGAATCTATATATGTAACAAGAGAACATGAAATAAAGAAGACTTGAACTCTGGAGAAAAATGTCTCTCATTCTATGGTTATTGCTTTCAGTCAAGTTCTTTCAGTATCTAAGTTCAATAGGAAAGGAGATAGTATTGATAAGCAGTGTCTTAGGGAACCCTTATTTTCCAAAGGAGCTCCATTGTTTCATTGAGAGTTCCATATTTTATGTCTTGGTAATTCCATTCCGGATTCCAGCGACAACAAGTTCTATTGTTTTAACCAATCAGACATGGTGATGATAAAGAATACTTGAACTCTGGAGAAAAATCTCTCTCATTCTGTGGTTATTGCTTTCAATCAAGTTCTTTCAATATCTAAGTTCAATAGGAAAGGAGATAGTATTGATAAGCAGTGTCTCAGGGAACCCTTATTTTCCAAAGGAGCTCCATTGTTTCATTGAGAGTTCTATATTGTATGTCTTGGTAATTCCATTCTGGATTCCAGCAACAACAAGTTCTATTGTTTTAACCAATCAGACATGGTGATGGCATGAAATCAAGTTTCCAGTAGTGAAACTAATATTGTCTGGGAAAGAATGAAAAGATTTCCTGGGTGAAAAGATTTCTAGGGTTGGTGTGGAGAACAACTTTGGAGGTTGGTAGAGAAGACCCAAGAAGGATCATTCATTCTTTCAAACTTGAGTTTTCATTGACACTGGTTTCCTTGTTATATCTCTTGGAGCCATTGTTTGATGGAGTCGGACGGAATGCAATTTGGGCTGTCATGACTGTTGTTGTAGTGTTTAAGTTCACTGCAGGTGAGGATTTACTAGTACTTGAGATACTCAGGTTAGTTCCTGATCTTTTCAAACTTATATTCATTAATGGAATTTAAACTGGTTATTATTTATAGGGGCAACTCTGTATAAAGGAGTGAATAGAGGACTGGGTACTATTACTGCATGCTTGTTGGCCTTTCTTATAGAGTTTGTAGCAGACAAGACTGGTCTTGTAGGTAGAGCTATTTTCATTGGAATTGCAGTGTTTCTGATAGGTAATCTGATCATATCATTACTTGTATTTTCGTGAGTACTAGTTATTAATGGAACTTCAATCTCCAAGCTTTTATTTCAATTTCATTTATTTTTGGACAGGTGCTGCAACTACATTCACAAGATTCATTCCTAGTATAAAGAAGAACTATAATTATGGATTTGTAATTTTCCTCTTAACCTTTAATCTGATTACGGTATCTAGTTATCGTGTTGATGATGTATCGATAATGGCAAGTCAGCGATTCTATACAATCAATTGCGATCGGCTGTGGTATTTGCCTTTTCACCAATCTAGTGATTTTTCCGAATTGGTCTGGTGAAGACCTCCATAATTCCACTGTTCTCAAGTCAGAAGGATTAGCAAGATCAATAGAACGCATTAGATGGCTTTATATACTAGTTAATCTCTCTACCTAATAATTTAAGATTTTGTTTCATTGTATATAGAAAAATTTGAAGCCATTTAAGGTGTGATAGGCACAACCATCCAAGTTATCAATTCACCTCACTTTTGCCAAGGTCATGAACTATACATATAGCAGCAAAGTTTGAGCTCATCTACTGTTCAACATTCTCATTTATCATCATCATCATCATCATCATCATCACCCATCATCATCAATAGTTGGCTAATCATTAGCTTATGCTATGGGTGTGAATCCTGCAGTTTGTGTTAATGAGTACTTCCAAGTACAGAAGTGTTTACAAGGATTACGTATCCAAATAATCTCTTGCGGTCCTACTGTCTGCCAAGGGCCGGATTTCAGTCGATCCACCCCCCAATGTATTGGCAGGCGACCAGACTGATCCCCAAGCCCTTGGATCAATCGCAGGAGCCTCCTGCCGCAGGAGACGATCTGAATCCCAAGGATTACAAAGCAGTCTGGGACTCCAAATCCAATGATGAGACCACCGTGTATATATATATATATATATATATATATATATATATATATATATATATATATATATATATATATATATATTGTCTCATCTAATTGCATCATTAATTTAATTTTCTTGTTCTTCAATCTTAGACAAAACTATTCATGATATGATGGTGGATCGATTTCGGCATCGGCTAATACATGTCCGATACTGATACCAACACCTTGATCCTTCCTTAAATAAGTGAATTTTTATGTGACATTCATGATCTCAAAGAAAAGACTAATGAGTTTAAATTGATCAGGCGTTATATGCAAGTTGGGAAACAAGGCATTTAAGATACTGTCATAGATATCCGCAACAATATGTGAAATTGGGAGCCGTCCTTCACCATTTTGGGTACACAGTTGTGGCTCTACATGGATGTTTGCAATCTGAGATTCAGGTAACTTGATTATTATGTCATTCAAATACGTATTTACTTTCAAGTTCTAGTATCTTTAACATAACATTACTCTATCATTTTCACCCCTTATTTTCATCTGGCCTTAGGAATTAAGTTCTTAAACCGGAATTCAACACGGGATCGGCCTCCATTGATTTTTGATTTGGGTCAAATTCACTCGAAACCCTAGAAATGGAATCCACAAGAAAAGCGAACAATTTCACAGGTTATATATATATATATATATATATATATATATATATATATATTGAAAAAAAATTTACATATAAAATATTACTCGTAAAATTAATTTAGCTGTACAATTTTACATCAAAACAAACAGAACCTAGATAAAAAAAATGAAGATCTAAGTACATTCATGGCTGATTCAAAAATGTGTTTTGGGAATTGGCATTAATCAATATAGGGTTCCGCTAATTAATCTGATTTGATTTTTAAATCCATGCTAAGACCCCTTCTTGGCATAAACATCATCATTGGCATCATCATTTCTATGAAAAGCACTGTAGCACCATGTTAAAAAATTGATATTGATATATGTTAAGACATGCTCATTAGCAGAATTATCAGTTTAATTTTTAATGGTGAGTCATAGGATTTATACGGCACATGATCTATGATGTTTTTAAAAGGATTTATTGATGACAAAAGTGTTACCTTGATTCAACCTTTTAACTATATATTTTACGTGTATAAGTGGCTTCAAGGGAATTAATAGTAAATAAATTATATTTTGCATCAGTAGGTAGGGTTTTGTTAATCAATTTTATAAACAAGGATGTCATTTTCAATCTGTACTTCTGCCTCTATGAACTAATATCTTTAAAATATATATTTACGTCCCAGATATCTTACATATTTTATGTTTCAATTATATATAATGCAACAATGGATTACCCAAAAAAATAACAATGGATGCCCATTAAACTAATCACTATATTTTACTAATTAACCCAATTGATGCGTAGGCTAGTTGGCCTTCCCATGGTTGACATGTTTGAAATCTTGATCCTTGCCATGTTTCTACATTTTTTTTTTTTTTTTTTTGTTTCCTTATCTTGAGGTTACATACAAGTAAATGGTATTTGGACATGGTATCGGTCGACGTGGGTCTGTACTTGATCATGTTGAGCCCCAAAGCATGATTGATATGTGGCTGATACCGATTAAAAATAATTAAATAAAAGAAAAAAAAGAATAAGTATCAGAGCAAGATCGGCCACGATCGAAACCAAGGTTTTAAATTCAGGTTCCAAACATGGTTTCGGTCGTTTTGAAAACCGAGCTGATTCCAATCCCGATCGATCAGATTCCTTGCGATCTAGTGGGAAAGGCATCCTTTTGCGGAATTGCTCCCATCCCATGATATGTGGATGGATTATTGTTTTATTAAAAATTAAATATTTTTTTATATTCCTAGTAACCGTAGGTAGATGATCGTCTCAAGGCAATCCTATCTCTTAGATAATTGACAAGTGACATGGACCATGAAAAAATAAATAATAGGTATCAGATTGGATTGGCTATTCCCAACTATCCGAAACACATTATATCCAATTGATCCTTAAAATCTTTCAGGATTTTGTATTGGATCGAGATCGGCCGTGTCCAAAACGGATATTAATCCAGCCCATCCAATACCGTTTAATTGAACCATGGCCGAAACTGATATGAATCTGATCGATCCAATACCGATCCCTAAATCATGGCTACATACCAAACTTTCTGCTTGGGATGTTTAGTTAATTAAGTTCATCTTTGTTTCCTTCTTTAAGCAGCTAGAGCTAGCTTCTTCATTTTATTGCTCATTTATGTTCTTAAGATGTTCAAATTTTGATCCTTCATTCTTATTTGGTTGATTATATTCAGACTCCACATTCAGTTCGAGCTCTCTTCAGAGATCCATCCGTCCGAGTGGCAGTAAAACAATCAGAGTTACTAATGGAACTTGCTGATAGCATTAGACAGCACAGACGCTGCTCTCCAAAGATACTCTCTAATAAAATCTATGAAGCACTGCAAGATCTCAACACTGTGATCAAATCAGAATCTCAACCATTCCTTGCTTCAGATCATAATAAACCAACCAACTTGCCTGAATCGAATGATAAAAAGGCCGAAGAACAGTTCAAGGAGTCCAAGCATAAAACCTTAAGATAAATATTAAGTAAGATTGTTATGATCAATGGTCTGGAATTCTTTGAAGCACTTCCTTTCGCTGCCTTTGCTTCTTTACTAGTGGAGACAGTTGCAAGGATTGATCTTGTTATTGAAGAGGTTGAAGAATTGGGAAGGTTGGCGTGGTTCACAGAGTTGAGACCTGGAGATGAAAACATAGTTATTTTTGAGGGAACTCCAAGAAAGAACACTGCTGATTTGCAGCTCAACTTCATTCTGGGGGATGGGAATAATGAAGAGTTGTTCTGCTTCTACAGACTCTGATGGCTACAGTAGATAGCTGTGGGGTAGAAGAAAAAGAGATAATGGCAGCGTTAATGACCCATCGCACAGGGTGATTGCTTTTTATAGATCAAGGAAAAAATAAGATTACAATATTTGCTAACTAATTACATTTGATAATGTACTGTAGAAAATATTAGACCTACTTCTGACAGAATACAGTAGCATGACTAACAACTAACTACTCTAGCTAAGTACAGCTTATCTGTATGCCACGTCATCTTTGGTAGCTTGTGTTCTTTCTTCATTTATTTCTTTTATACTCCCCTTCAAACTGGACAGGGGCTTTGACCATAGGTCTGTTGGACTTTATGTTGTCATTGTTGGCAACTTGACTGATGTGACAGTATTTATGAGTATTCAGTCAGAGAAATGAGGAGAGAGAGTGTCAGTGTAGGAGAGAGAGTGTCAGTGCAGTGGCACAGATGTGGCAACTTCGCTTATATGTTCTACAAGGTTCTACATGTGTTTCAGATGACTTACAATGAGTTAAATGGGATATTATACTGATTTTGATGAGAGAGAGTGTTTGTGGACCCCACTGGTGATGTGGCCGAGTTTCTGATGATGCGGTCGAGTTTCTGATGATGCGACAGTGTTCTTGAAGCTTTTCTAATCATGTCCATGTTTCTCATGTTTATGGTGTTGTGGCATTAAAGAGAGAAATTCAAGAAAGAGAAAGAAGAGAGAGAATTAGAAGAGAGAGAAAGAGGAGAGAGAAAAAATGTGAGTGGGACCCACATGTATGGTGACAAGGTGACATGCCAACACGGCAGCCCACGGCACTTGGCATGCATGCACACAAAGTTTCAGGTTCAAATTCCAAGGTTTGACAGAGTTTTAACTTTGGGTCTATTTTTGGTGGACCCCGCAGCAGGTTCATGGAAATCCGACAGTGGAAAAATGTAAAGCGTCGAGTTATCTTTCCAACGCAACTTGAATCACTCAATTCTGACGTCGGATGAGCGAGATATCGCAGTTTCTGTCGGATCGCTCGAAAAAGTCATTTCACAAATTGTTTATGGGCAATTTCGGCATTTCATAAGTTGTTAAGGGGTAAATTCGTCAAGAAAAAAGAAGAAGATCCGAAATCGGCCGCCCAAATGAAGCCACGTAGGCTTGATTCCAAATGGACGGCCTTCAAACTTGAGGGCTAAGGTGTGATGCGAAGATTCCGTGTAGATTCCATCGCGAGGCTTCTGGTTGGACAGAGGCAGTTTAAAAAAGTGGTTCGTGATTCATGGAATCGGAAGCTTATTCGGTGTGGCGCGTCCATCATATGGCGGCGCTCCAGATTCTAATCGTGTGGCCGCGCGCTACTCCGATTCTCGGAGGCATGATTTGTTCAGATCTAACGGTCTATGGTCGATCCCGCCATTTTAAGGATATCGAAAGGTCGATATTAAAGATTCTCAGAGGGCCAATCAGAGAACGACAGTGCATCGGCGACGCAGCTACGGTGCGGCGCGGGTGCATGTTTGGTTTGGAAAGATTCTCTTTCCTTATTTATGATTGGCCGAACTTCAAACTGCCATAACTTCTTCATCCGAGCTCCAAATCAATCCGTTCAAGTTGCAGTTTCCATATTTTTTGATGCTCTATGCATTGGGCACCGTTGGGAGTCGTAAAAACACTGAGAAAAATCGAAAATAGGGTTTTGAAGCTTAACAAAAGGTTTTTCTAGGGTTTCGTGCCTGTGGGAATGATCAATCACCAACTGCCTCTTCTTTGTGCATCAATGGAGTGCTAAATCCCTATGAGAGGTCAGCAGAGATTTTATTTTCATATTCATGATGATTATGGGTTGTGTGGAAGAGATTGGAAGCCTGTGGACAATGTGTGCTCTGTGAATCGATCTCTATCAACATTGAAGGCTGTTGAAGAGTACCTGAGGTCAGTGTGAAGCTCCAGAGATATTGTTGGCCATTCGAAAGCATTGTTTGTGAGATTCTCAATTCTTTATCTATTTATGCTTTCAATTTATTGTAATGTAGCGTAGGTGCAAATTGTTGAATACCTAGCTAGTGGGGGAAAACTGTAAGGCAAATTTATAAGCCTAAAAATATTTGTTATTTGCTTCCCGTGGGTGCGGGTTAAGCGTGGTATGCAGCGTGTGCTGAACACTGGTACTTGATACCTGAATTCCTGGCACATGTGTGCCCTCCTAGTTTTATGCTGGATAAATTGGGTGTATGTACTCCATGTTGTGTAGACAACAAAAAGAAGTGTATTGAGTATATACGGAGCCCGTTGGGCATTACTCCATGGACTAGCCATCACACACTGTGTTGGTGAACCACGCATATCCTGTGTTGTGGACTGTCTTTATTTTCCTATATATTTTGGAGTGCGTGGAATGGCTTGCAGGATGCGTGTGCAAATCTGGTAGACCTGGCCATTGAGTGGTAGTGAGGTAGATTTGCATACGCTTGTGTGTGTGTAAAAGAATATATCTCCATCAGCTCTGGGCAGCAGTAAATAATCAGAGAAAAGTTTTAGACACTGATTCACCCCCCCCCCCTCTCAGTGTCATATCAAGTTCATCAAGGTCGAGTTTGATACGGATGTTGTTGAAAGAACTTCTGGGTAATGCCATGAATATATCAGCAATCTGTGATGTCGAGGTCCCAAACCGAGTCTGTAGCAATCCAAGTCCCACTTTTTTTTGAACAAAATGGTAGTCTATTCAATGTGTTTAGTTCAAGCATGTAATATGGGATTGACAGACATATGTAATGCACTTATATTATCACAAAAAAGAACCATCGGTTGTGATTGAACCACTCCAATATCTCGAAGTAAGAGGGACAACCAGGTAAGTTCTGCTGTTGTTGAGGCCATAGCTTTATACTCTGCCTCGGTACTGGAACGTGCTACTATTGGCTGCTTTTTACCACTTCATGATATGTTGAGCCAAGGAAAATGCAAAATCTAGTAGTTAACCGACGAGTAATGGGACATCCTGCCCAATTGGCATTTGAATAGCCTGATAGATCAAGAGAGCTATTCCGAAATATGTTTAACCCAATATCCAATGAGCCACGAACATACCGTAGTATTCTCTTCACAAGTTTCAAGTGAGTAGTTGTGGGGGCATGCATGTATTGGCATACATGATTTACCGAATATGAGAGATCAGGTCTGGTCATAGTGAGATATTGTAGTGTCCCAACCAAATTGTAATTTAGTGTAGCATCTGAATTTGAGAGAAGATGTTGTGTTGTTATAGTGGTTCCAATGCCCATTAGTGTTGATATGGGTTTAATAGATGTCAGATGTTCATAATGAGTATGGTTCATAAGCCGATCCATTACTCGCTTAAAATGATATCAAAATAAAATGATAAAATATCTATGTGTCTGATGGGGAAGGTGTAGACCCACGAACCTGCAAGAAAGTCTGCACCTATGTTGTACCCACAGTTGAAGTCTCGCCCATGCCCTCTGGAGACAGCAAGCCCACTCTCATCAACACTGCTTGTATGCTATCAAGGCAAGTAGAGAAAGAAGACTGGGCAAACGACATCCGCCGAATCTGATTCTCTACCATGTGAGCCTACTCTCTCTGATCGGCCTAGATACCCCGAATCTCCATCATGACATCATCTAAGGTAGGAGCCCGTGCAAAACCCATAGGGAGATTACCACTGTCTCTCGATATCTCCACTGGCACGTTCTCATCCTCGCTATCATCTGTCTTAGTTGCATCCGCCACTGTAGGAGCCTCTCGCTGTCTTGGTGGGGGTGATGGTCTAACCTGTAACTCATCATTAGAAAGAACTACCTCATGTAACTCCATCTTTTTGATGGCATACTAGTCAAAGTCAGCAGCCACCGTCTCATCAATGGCAAGCGCCTCGTGCATATCAATATGATAAATGTAAAAAGGTGGGTGAGAAGTCTACCATATGGCAAACGGGAAGCACTGGTACTCTTTGCAGCCATGATCATAGTCCTCATTAAAATATAGGGAAAGCAGATGGGATGATGAGTCATCAGGCGATATGTAAGGAACTGACAGAAAGACAACACTTCGTTATAGTGGCCACCTTGTGGAACGATATTGTGCTGAACTATTCTGCAATATACTAGGGGAAGAGGATAGCAGTTGGCACACTGATGCCTGTGGCCTAGCATAAGGATCTGACTCCAAATTTCTGCCCTCATACTCTTAGTCAGAAAGTCCTTCTCCTTAGGACCACCAAAAACTACCTCATCATTCATCGAAATCCCTAAAAGACCCACCAATTGCTTGATGTTGAAAGAAATGTCAATACCCATTACTCAGCTAGTAATGCATAAATCATACACCGTGGCGTTTTCCCCAAAACCCTCCACCTGAAGGTTACAGTAAAACTGTCTCACCAACTTCGGCCTGGTAATGATGTTGTAGTGTAGTACGGGTGACCAGCCCATAGCGTCAAAGGTTGCCTGGACATTGAAACGCTCCAAGTCCTCAAACACCACCCATCTACCCACCTCAACAAGTCTGTTCTCAAACCAGGGGTACGACTCCTGTGCTTTCAGTGAACGAAACTGTATGTTGTCAAATACTGGAGGAGTAAGGACTCTGGACAGGGACTCTGGACCTCTTTCACGAAGCCATTTGTCTGCAAGAGAAACAAATAGCAAAAAATTTAAACATTTTGCAAGAAAGAAGGAAATATGTGAGACGGCAGTGAAGTGAGTGACAAAGCAATGAGCAATAGCTATTTAGTGTAAAATTTCCTTAAGGGGTGGAAAACATGAAGAATATGGGAAATTGAAGAAAAATCCCAATTTGAGGTTGTAAGCAATGAAATTCCCATGCGCTAATGATAACAACCATGGAAACCATGGAAGAAACATGCATAAAGTCCTTGGGAAGTGATTTAAAACCCAAGCATATTAGTTGCATTCATATGATAAGTTTAGGGAGAAAGTTCCATAAAAAAAATGGGGAAAATTTAAATGTAAAAGGAAAACACCATTTCGACATGATTTTATGCATTATGCCATGGAGAGTAGGGTATGATCATTGTAAAAGCATTAGAAATGCATTGAGGAAGCATTTGATTAAACAAAAATATACTAACAAGGTTTAGAATGAAGAACTCAAGAAAAATAACAAGTTAGGATTTGAGCATGACAACCCTGAACCCTAGAGAGGTGAAAGAGATTATTAAAAGTAAAAAAATCATACCTTAAGTCAATGTTGGAGAAGTCGGAATGGATTGCCGAAGGCTGGACGTCTATCGAAAGCTAAAACTTGGTGTTCGGAGGCGACAAGGAGAGTCCACACCGATAGAGGAAAGAAAATAGAATGAATAGTAAAGTTTAAACCTCGCGTGAGATTTATAGGGAAGGAAAATTTCTTCAACCGGTTGCAATTCCTAATGAAAATTGCAACCAGTTGTCGCAATCGGATATCCCCTCCGGTTAGGAAATTTGCTCTCAGTAATGGTACCTATCTGGACTACCAGTCGCACCACTATCGCAACCAGTTATCAAGACCGGATAGTTCCAGAAGACCCAAAATTGATTACGGTCGTGAGTACTGATCGTGATTTGTCGAAACTGGATGCTGCAATCAGATAACTGAAAATTCGATTAAAATATTTAGTTTCCTATTATGTATTGGTGTCATTTCATACATGTTTTATTTCCATGTTACCCTTATACCATTATCATAGAACTTGTCACTAACCGTGTTATGAAACATTTCAGGAGTCATTACCAGTCATGAATGGCACCTAATACCCACGCAGGTTTACGCAATAACTGTCGGGATGACGATGATTCAAACCCGAACGATACACAGCCACCTACTCTACCTCTTGGAGATGCACCTAGGAGGAAAACACGTTGTCGCCGCCACCTGAACCTACTGCTGAGAATATCCCAACAATTATGAGGAACCTAGCTTACACTATGGGCCATGAACAACGAGATGTGCTGAGAGAACAGCATCAGGAGAGTCAAGCCCAGCAGCGATAGTTCTTGGCCGACCTTAGGGACATATTAAGGCCAGCACTGGCACCTCCAGGGACAGCCCCTCAAGGGAACAATACTACCAATGTTCCAATACCTGGATCCAATGCTACCAACATTGCCAAAACATCGATAGCTCAAGACAGGGTTGCGAATGAGACTAATTGCAACATACCAACCATTCAGACTCAACATCAAGTTATACCAATGCCACCACGGCAAGACCCACCTACGACTGTGGATAGGTGCATGAAAATGAAGCCTTTGAAATTTACTAGAATTGGGACTAACCCCTTGCATCCGACCGTTTGGATTAAGTCCATAAAAAAGATCCTACGAATGATGACATGTACTGAAGATGAAAAGATCTTGTGCGCCACCTATATGCTTGAAGGTGAACCAAATACGTGGTGGGAGTCCACTCATCCACTCCTGGCTGCCAAGCATCCCCAAATTACTTGGGTAATCTTCAGAGAGGTCTTCTTCGACAAATACCTCCCCAGAACCTTCAGAGACAGAAAGGAGGTCGAGTATCTGAATGTGTCCCAGGGACAATTGTTTGTGGACGAGTACCAGCAAAAGTTTGAGGAACTGTTTTACTTCACCCCAGCTAGCATGAAGGAAGAGGCAACCAAGGCTCGCAGCTTCACAAAAGGATTACGAGGCAATATCCGAACTACTGTGGTTGCATTGGGCAAGGAAGTGTATTCGGATGCCGTAGAAACGGTCAATATCATAGAATCCAGTCTGCGAGACAGCTACTTCGCACAGAAAGGAACTAAAAGAGGACAGCCAACTTCGTAGGCTAGAGGGCAACGAACAAAACCTTCCATGCAGCTCAGACCATAGAAAAGTCTATCATAGCTAAGATGGGATCCGTAGGAAACTGTCCAGTTGTCTCACCTACTGCCAATCTTAAGTGTTTCAATTGTGGGGAGAGAGGACATTTCTCCAAAGTTTGTCCTCACACTCCTAATGCAGTTCAGACAGAGAAGGTGTACATTGTTTCAACTGAGGAAGCAGAGACTTCCCTCGATGTGGTGATAGGTATGCATTTACAGTTCTTATATTATTGTTGCATGCATAAATTAAAACATGATAAATTACCTTAGGTACGGTAATCGTAGTTGGAATACAGGCAAACGTACTTTTTGATTCAGGAGCTACCCACTCCTTTATATCTCCATCTTTTGGAGAGAGTATCGAATGTGAAACAAAATCCCTCGAGGCACCATTGATCGTCCGATCACTTCTTGGAGCGGAAGTGATCCTTGATGAATACCAAGGGCCATGCCTAGTCCTAATAGATGGTAGAAGTCTGGAGGAAAATCTAATTCAATTGGACATGTCATACTTCGATGTGATCTTGGGTATGGATTGGTTATCTCTACACAAGGCAAGTCTCCAATGTGCGGAGAAGAAGCTATAGTTTGATGAAGGTGATCAGGCGACGTTCTAGTTCATAAGGGACAGGAAGCCTAAGAAGAGGAAGCTATTTCTCTCGGCACTTAAGGCAATTAAGTCTACAGAAAGGGGGAGTAGGATTCCTAGTGTTTGTTCTTGATATGACTAAAGAAAGGCCACGATTAGAAGACCTTGAAGTGGTGAAGGACTTTCCCGATGTATTCCTTGAAGACTTACTAGGATTACCACCAAATTGAGCAACATAATTTGTGATAGACCTACTACGGGGATCAGCACCAGTATCGAAGGCCCCATACCGAATGACACCTACGGAATTAAAGGAGTTAAAGGTGCAGCTACAAGAGCTATTGGATAAAGACTTCATCAAACCTAGCATTTCTCTATGGGGTGCACCAGTATTATTCATGAAGAATGATGGTAATGTGCGATTATGCATTGACTACCGTGAGTTAAACAAGCTCACCATTAAGAATCAGTATCCACTACCAAGGATAGATGACTTGTTTGACCAACTACAAGGTGCTGCAGTATTTTCGAAGATCGATCTTAGGTCGGGTTACCATCTATTGAATATCAAGAAAAGTGACATACCTAAGATAGCCTTTTGGACTTGGTATGGGCACTATGAATTCCTAGTCATGTCATTTCGACTGATGAATGCTCCAGCACCATTCATAGAACTCATGAACCGAGGATTTTATGATATGCTAGACACCTTAGTAATAGTCTTTATTGACGATATTCTGATACACTCGCAATGAAGAGGAGCATAAGGTGCACTTACAACAAGCTTTACAGGGATTAAGAGAGAAGACTCTTTATACCAAATTTAATAAGTGTGATTTTTGGCTGAATGAAGTAGCATTCCTAGGTCACGTAGTATTAGTCGAAGAAATTAAAGTGGATTCCAGTAATATTGAAACTATCATAATAAGGAAGAACCCAAGACCATTACTGAAATTCACAGTTTCTTAGGTTTAGCTGGGTACTACCGTAGATTCGTGAAAGATTACTCCAAGATCGCAGTACCTCTAACAACGCTAACTAAGAAAGGGGAGAAATTTATTTGGTCAGACCAATGTGAGAGAAGCTTTCAAACTTTGAAAGAGAGGTTAGTCTCAGCTCCCATACTGACCATCCCAAGGCCAGGTGGAAGAACCTTTCACCTTATACACTGATGCCTTAAAACTAAGCTTGGGATGAATGCTCACACAAGGAGACCAAGTCATAGCATATGCCTCACGCTAATTGAAGAAACACGAGGAAAACTACCCTACTCATAACTTAGAGCTAGCAGCTGTAGTTTTTGCTCTTAAGGTATGGAGACATTATCTATACGGTGAGAAGTTTTAGATCAAGTCCCATCACAAGAGTCTTATGTACTTGTTCACCCAGAAGGACTTGAATATGAGACAACGGAGATGAGTGGAACTACTAAAAGACTACGATTGTGAGATATTGTACCACACAGACAAGGCTAACGTAATAGCCGATGCCTTGAGTAGGAAGAGCCTAACAAGATTTAAGGAAGGAAATGAGCCAGTTCCAAGGTGACCCAAACTAGCACTCGCAAGAAGGCACAGGAGGAGCTAGATGTGTCAGAAGGATCTCTAGGAAACGAGGTCATGTGTGAACTTGCAAGCCTGTTCGCAGCACTACAGATAAAAGCAAAACTAGTTAAAAGGTGGTAAGAGAACTACCAACAAATCCTTACCTCAGGATGCTAAAAGAAGACCTACAGAAGGGAAGAGTAGATCCTGACTTCACCCTCTCAAATAATGGTGCAGTTAGATTTCGAGGAAGACTCTGCATCCCGGCAATAGCCAAGGGCATTAAGGAGAAAATTCTAAAGGAAGCCCATATTACACCTATTACGATCGAAAATCACCCATCGATCTGTGATCTGAGCAACCTGCAATCACAGAGATGAGACAAAGGAGTTGGTGACTAAGCCCCAGGTACACTCCGATACCTAAGTCAGATTCCCAATGTAAACAGTCAAGAGATAGCAGGAAGCTATCTCCGATTAAGAAAAAGAGGGGAACGATGAGAGAGTTTGAGCGTACGAGAGAATGGAGAATGAATGAGATTGTGAGATTGAGATTGTGAATGAATCTACCTTGAAGGATCGTCCTTTACTTATAGATTTTGGGAAGAAACATGGAGGTACCAGGACTCAGCGAAGTAGATCGCCAATAGGGCTACCAAGTGTCGCTCTGAGGGACACCCAGGTCATAGACTCCGAGTAGGAGTGGGAGACTGTAGCCAAGGAAGCTAAGTCGGTCAACAGTAAGAGTGACACGAGTCACCACACAGATAGCCGTATGACCGTGATGATCGGCATCGTATCGTACTAGGAGAAGGACTCCTCTGACGTGAGATAGTCGCCTTAGGACTCTGACCTCCGACCAAGAAATGTAACCGAACAGGTCTATACCTCCGATCGACACCGTGTCCTAACAGGACTGAAACTCCGAGTGGTAGAAACCGAGTGCACCACATCATTCATGGTCAGCTTCGAGGATAATGGATGCCACGTGTAAGATTTTAAGTGAATGATGCTTTTCCCACATAACAACACCATACTCGGTTCACCCAGGAAGTACCAAGATGTACCACGACTTGAAGAAGATGGTCTGGTGGAGGGGGATGAAGGTAGATGTGGCAGAATTTGTATACAAATGCTTAACTTGCCAACAAGTGAAAGTAGTTAGACGAAAACCTTCAGGATTGTTTCAACCACCACTAATACCAGAATGGAAGTAGGACAGCATTACTATGGATTTTGTGATGGGGTTGCTGTTAACCCCAAGAGCAATAAATGCCATTTGGGTAGTTGTGGATCGACTCACGAAGATAGCAAGGTTCATAGCAGTAAGACCCCAGTACATCATGGATAAAGTGGCAAGACTATATATGAATCAAATAGTTCGTCTGCATTGCGTACTGCAAAGTATCGTGTCAAACAGAGATCCCAGATTTACATCTAAGATCTGGGAAGGACTACAACAGGCAATGGGCACCAAGCTGAACTTTAGTACAATCTTTCACCCTCAGACTGGTGGTCAGTCAGAAAGAACTATTTAGATCCTGGAAGACATACTACGTGCTTGTGCTATTGACTTCAAAGGAGCTTGGGATGAGAAGTTACCATTGATGGAGTTCGTCTACAATAACAGCTATCAGGCTAGCATTGGTATTTAGTTTGAGCTCAAACACAGCTATCAGGCTGCACAAACTCGTCAAAAGTGCTACTCCCACGTTAGGAGGAAAGATATTGAATTTACAGAAGGAGACCAGGTATTTCTGAAGATTTTACCCTTGAGAAGATTAAAGCACTTTGGCAAGAAGGGAAAACTGAACCCTAGATATAAGATTAGTCCCCCACTCCCACTTAAATGAGGGACCAACCTAGTTAGCCCAGATTCAAAATCCTTAGGACTCATTGCACTTCATTCAAGATTCTTCTGGCCATCCAAAGAGACATTCCCAAATGGGTTTAAGAGAAATGACCCGATCAGAGAACCGGTCCCTTCTCAAACAACACCCCCAAAAAAAAAAAAAAAAAAAGGATCCAGCAGCCTCAAAAGCAAATCTACTGCCACTATCATAAGCATTATCTGGTTTCACAGAAGCTTCATTGCTTCCAAAGCCCGAAGAAGCCAAACCTTTGGACGGAACTGGGCCAGAAGGAGACTGTCCATCAGCCAACCCACAAGGACATGCCAACAAACTTCCCTCACAACAAATCCACCTTCCATTTTCCAACGCGGAAAAAGAATTGATAAGTTTGATCTCACCTTTTTATGCAATTGTCCAATGTCTGCACTGAACCCCACCTAAATCATGGTTAATAAATTACTCCCACTAGAATAACACACAGTCTAAATTGTAAAACCACGACAATCGGTTTCGGTTTTTTCAGTCCGGAATTTAAAAGCGATCCAGCCCATTTTCTATCGTTTGCAGCCGTACTAGGGTAGTACCACCAGCTCATAGAATCCTATAATCCACCCTCTGAATGGGATTCCTGTTGATCTTCCAAGGGCTTCCACCCATGAAACCAACAGAGCTTAATATATTTTAATGGAGGTGATGAGAAGGAACGCGCTTGAAGAAGCGTCGGTGCTATCAAGTCTCAACTCCAAATTCAATATAAACTGAACAACACTAAGCCTGACTGGGGGAGGCTGTTACACGTTGATAATCAGTCCAAACCCTTCCACCTGCCTCAGATACAACCTTGCTTGCTCTCTGTTGCATCTTGGAAGAAACATCTGGTATGTTGTAATCATAACAACTGCATATATATATATATATATATATATATATAGAGATGGCCGGAAATGAAGTTTCCATTAATGAAGCTAGCAGTGTTACAGTAAAGAAGACTCGTATGGAGATTTTGTTAGGGGAGATGAAAAGATTTCGAGCGTCATTCCGGAGAATGACATTGAAGGTTGGTAGAGAAGACCCAAGAAGGATCATTCATTCCTTGAAAGTTGGAGTATCGTTGACATTAACCTCCTTGTTATATCTCTTGAACCCATTGTTTGAAGGTATGGGACAGAATTCAATTTGGGCTGTCATGACTGTGGTTGTGGTTCTTGAGTTCACTGCAGGTGAGATTTTGCTTCAGGTAGTTCTATTTTGCATTCTTAGATTCATGACCCGCTTTGGAGATTGATCTGTCCCTACATTAGTGTGTGATCCATGTTAAAACTCTGTGTCATTTTGCATGAATTATTTATTTATTTATTAATTTTTATTTGTGTTTTTTGGTATTTGTTCTAACATGAACTTATATATTCATTGATGGATATTTGATAATCTAGGGGCTACTCTCCGCAAAGGTGTGAACAGAGGACTCGGTACACTTACAGCAGGCTTATTAGCCTTTCTGATAGAATATGTAGCAGACAAGACTGGTCCTGTAGGTCGAGCTATTTTCATTGGTATTGGAGTTTTTCTAGTAGGTAATTATCTTTCATTCTAATCGATGGATTTTCAATCTCCAACACTTCTCTTTTATTTAGTCTCATGCTTATTTTCCTTTTCTGTTTCTTCATTTTCTTTTGAACAGGAGTTGCATGTACATACACAAGATTCTTTCCTGATATAAAGAAGAACTATGATTATGGAGTTGTGATTTTTCTCTTAACATTTAATCTGATTGCTGTATCCAGTTACCGAGTAGATGTTTTAACAATGGCCAATCAGAGATTCTACACAATTGTGATTGGTTGTGGTCTCTGCCTTTTCATGAGTCTAGTGATTTTCCCAAATTGGTCTGGGGAGGACCTCCATAATTCCACTGTTCTCAAGTTTGAAGGGTTAGCAAGATCAATACAAGGTATGTGATTTGAACTCACAACGAAGCGATCTTACTGTTTGATTTATCATCATCATCAAGCCTAATCATTAGCTTATGGGTTTTAATCATGCAGCTTGTGTTAATGAGTACTTTCAAGAATCAGAGAGTCAAGTAATTGAAAATAAATTATCAGAAGACCCTACTTACAAGGATTACAAGGCAGTTTTGGACTCCAAATCCAGTGATGAGACCCTGGTACTCCTTTGTTCTGTGTTCTATGTATATAACGCATGATAACTGTTAACTGTGATTTATCTCATCTCATCCCATCATTTTTTTTAAGAACAAAATTATTCATGACATGATTGATTGAAATGATTGTTTAAATTGATCAGGCCTTAAATGCAAGCTGGGAACCAAAGTATTCAGGATTCTGTTACAGATATCCATGGCAACAATATGTGAAAATAGGTGTTGTTCTTCGCCATTTTGGGTACACAGCAATGGCTTTGCATGGATGTTTGCATTCTGAAATTCAGGTAATTTTTTTTATCTTTATTGTTTTCATTCAATTACAGGTTTGATTTCAGGTTCTAGTATATTTTAGCTTGACAAAAATTTATCACTATTATCTTGTTTTTGTGTGACCTTAGAGCCCATATTGACCTTAAACTTCATCATTGCTGCATTTATTTTTAGGCTGAGACCCTATGGAGAACCCTATGGGTTATAGAGCTCTTGATTTAGAAACTCTATCATTTATAGAGTTTTTGGCTTATCGATTAAATACCTAACAATTAATGAATAAATTGTAAACTATATTAAACAATTAACAATACATTTTACATGTATAAGTGGCACCACGAGATTATCATAGTACTATGACATCAACACAAGCTGAATTCGATTGTACTACTTAATAAAGAAAAGAAGTGATTGATGTGATTGATTAGTAAGTAAAATAAAGGGAGGAAGATTTACAAGCTAACAGGGTATATTAAAATTTTATATACTAATAGGAAAATAGAGTACAAGAAGAATCGGTAACCGAAAGAAAAAACAAGGGAAAAGTGGTCCATAAAATATTTTTTTTCCATTAATTTTTTTTTTCAAGTATCAGGTGCACTTTTGTTAAACCATTTTGACAAAAACGGAAGTTGTTTTCCATCTGTACTTGAATCTGTACATACTATGCTCTAGAGTAAGATAAAATGGACAGGAAGTTCATTGGATTTTCTTGCTGGAATTAGTAGACCAAACTTTACCAACCGCAAGTAGGGGACTAGAGGTGTCAAAATTAGATTCAAATCGGGAAAAAAGGAATCCAAACCAGTCTGATTCGGCTCGAATCAAATTGAAATCTAACCTTGTTGAACCCTAATTGGATTGTGTTTTGGAGCTCAGTGCAAAAACTGAAATTAGATTGGATTAAGTCTCAACCAAACTGACTAAATAGCCCAAACCAAAACTGAACTAGTCTGATCATAGACAAATAGGAGTAAGCCAACCTTTTCCTAACTATACATGCAGGAAGGAAACTGAAACTGAACCAGCCCAATAGAGCCCATTAAGACAAAATATTACTAAATATGCATATAGGAAACCAAAATAGGACTGATAGTGGACACCTAAGAGCCCATTTAGACAGTTAGATAAATCCTAAAATCAAACCGGGCCAAAACCAAGCCAGAACGAAACTGCGATTCTTATTGGTTGGGCTTGAATGTAACACAATTAAGCATAATTGATTAGGACTGAAACCGGACCAAACTGATCCATTGATACCCCTACCCTCAAGCATATTTATTTCCATCTTTAAGTTAGAGAATCTCTTTTTTTTTCTTGCTCATTTATGTTTTTTGGGGACAACATATTCAGATGCTCTCTGTTAGGTGTTAACAAAGTTAATAAGTTGAATATTTCTGGAATTGAGAGAAAATAAACTCAAGCCTTTAATCCCTTCTAAGAAAAGTAAACTTTTAGATCATAAGATGTTCAAATTTTGATACTTCATTGTTGTTTGATTGACCATATTCAGAGCCCACATTCTGTTCGAGCTCTCTTTAAAGATCCATGCATCCGAGTAGCAGCGAAACTACCAGAGGTACTGAATGAACTTGCTGACAGCATCAGGAACCACAGGTGCTGCTCTCTTGGGATACTTTCTGATCAACTCCATGAAGCACTGCAAGATCTCAATACTGCCTTCAAATCACAACCTCGACTATTCGTTGGCTTAGATCATAATAAAGGAACTGAAACTGCAAATGAAAAGTCCAACAAAGACACAGTGGTAAGTTCATTCTCTGTCAAGACAGAAAACTCGGAAATGCTTGAATGCAAAAGTAAAAAGTTTGGAGCCCAGTCCAAGTGTAGATCATTAAGGCCCACATTGAGTAAAATCGCGATCACTGGTCTCGAATTCGCTGAAGCACTCCCTTTTGCTGCTTTTGCTTCTCTGCTAGTGGAGACGGTTGCAAGGCTCGATCTTGTTATTGAAGAGGTTGAAAAATTGGAAAGGTTGGCATTCTTCAAAAAGTTGAAGCCTGGAGATGAAATCACAATTACTTGTGAGAGAACACCAAGAAAGAACACTGAAGATTTTCAGCTTCAAGTTCCTTCTGAGGGAGGGGACTGATAAATGGTGGTTCTACTTTTGAATACTCTTATTTCTACAGTAGATAGCAATGGTATATCACCATTTCAAACAATTTAGTTCTGGAAGAATTGTTGTTAGTCAGATACTATTCAATAACAGATCAAAATTATTCAATTTGATTAATTTGATCAAAATGTTAACTTACAGAAATCATTTCTTTTTGCGGGAATTTAAACCTCCTAAGGCCACATTGTGATACCTAGGTTGACAATGACGGGGGTGGTGTGAATCAGTGACCACTAAAAATCTTCACAGTATAAAATCTTCCCAATACTGTGAAGTCTGCCCAACCAAAAACACATACTGCTGCCAAGAGCTGTCTGTTAACACTTGCTGCCTTGAGTTGACTGTGGTGGTTATTCAAACATTTATCCTGTTAATATATTTCGTGTAACACACTATGCCACACACCTACAGGTATCCATACCAGAGGCTTGGCCTACCAAGTGTGCACACCCAGACCTGCAACCCACGCACTTCAAATGTACAGCACAAGCAAACACATCCACATCCACAGACACACTATGTAACGTGGTTCATTTATCACACACTGTGATGGCTACTCCACGGGGCAATACCCTAACCAGGGTTTCGTATTATACCCAATACACTACTTTAATGCTATGGTTGCACCTACAACCCAGATGCTACAACATCAACCACATTCTCAGCTGCAACTGAATACTAGGCAACAACCCTCATTCCTGTCAAGCCCCCAACTTGATAGGTTACAATGTAATTTTTCAAATAAAGATTACAAACCTTTCCCATATGGCATTGGTACAAATAAATAGGGTCTATGTGCGTGATTACCTTCCCAGCATGATCACAGCATGTGTGGTGCTCACCAAATGATCTTCCCAAGCTTCTCAATAGTGGTGAGTGAGCTTCTTTAACATATGTGGGAGTTTGTCACTCTCCCAACTCTTCTCACAAAATCCCAGCCACATCAAACTCTCAAAACTCACAAATAATTGCTCACACTTCCTCTCCAATGCTTCAGATAGCCATTAATATCAAGGAGAGGTAAGTGGAGATAGGTTTACACACAAAGAGAGCTCAAAACCCCTTGTTTTCCACAAAACCGCACCTAACTCTCACCAAAACTTCGTTTTCTTGTTGCAGGTGGATTAAGCTTGAAGAGACGAGTTCATGGCAATTTGAATCATCCAAATCGGACATCGGATGGCCGAGATATGGCCATCCAAAGTCTAGCCAATAAAAACATTAGGAATGAAATCTTTTAGACTTAATTTGGTGCGCCGCGATACACCCAAGCCCCACCGCCACTGACGTACGTACGTCGTTGTCGAGTTCTGATTGGGTCGCAGTAGAATCTCAAATATCCACCGTAGGATTTGTCAGAACAACGCGGGAATTAATCCGGGCCTTACGATTGGCCTAATCATGTCAGTTAGATCTCAGCGCATATTATGGCCGCCAGATACGAATCCACCTTGTCGCGTAATGTTTGCACGTTTCACAGAATCAGGGATCCAGCTCCATGCGAGGCGGATCACCTTTTTAAGTTGTATCGAGCCAATGGGAGCAGTCGCGATAGAATCTTGGCGCGACCTCTGCGCTACACCATAGCCCGCCTCGATCTTAGCCGCTGGATTAGGATCTTGCATACATGGCCCTATCTCACCCATCTATTTCGAATCTTCTCTTTTTCCCAAGGACCAAAATGCCCCTGAGAATGTGTGGTAATGCCCTATAAGTCGATTTTTTTCCAGTAGGGTGTTAAGTTGATTGTTCTTTGCGGCATTTCGTCGAACAAGTAAGGGGCAAGCCACGCGAGCCATGCGGGGCTTCCGCGATGCAGTCGCACCATGCACGAGGCATGGCCCTGCAAGCCTTGCGGGCTTGCAGGAGCCAACTGTTGTTGTTGCTCACCCGGCTCATGCACTAAGCCCTGCTGTGTGGCTGTGCTACTGGGCAAAGGGCCTGCTGGCCTGCTGTGTGCGTGGCATGGTTCGGCCTGCTGGTCTGTTGTGCTATGTGCGCAACATGGCTGGCAGAGCTGCCTTGGTGGACTTGGCCTGCTGGCCTGGTGCCACGACTGTTGGCCTCGGCTGCAGCTACTGGCCTAGGCTGGCTGCCATGCTGGCCTAGCCACCTCAGGTAGGACCCACCAATCTCTCGCCTCTTCTCTCTCTTCTTTCTCTCTCCTCTTTCTCTCTCTTATTTTTTGTCTTCATTCTCTTTATTCTGCTAGTCTCTCTCATCAACTCCTGTCAGTGCTCCAACCCAGTCACCATGTCTTTCAGTGGGACCCACAGACACTCTCTCTCCTCTTTCTTTCTCTATTTTGTCTTTCTACTTTATATGTCTTCTTTCACTAAACTAGTAAGCACTGTGAACTGGCTTCCAAATAGGCTTCTGACTGTCCAACCATGCCTGCTGATATTCTCTCTCCTCCATATCACTTCGTCAACTATCAAGCGGTCGCCAAGGTTGCCAAAAATGACAACACACACAAAGATGCTCTCAACTGCTCAATTTGGCCAAGGTTCCAACACACATGAATCTTGTCTTCTTCAAAAAAGAGACTACTGAATTTAATTTGACACCCTTACCTGATAATCGAAGGGTGAAGAGGACCATGAATGCAGAAAGGGGCCAGGGTGGATCCTTGAAATTGGAAACCAAGTATCTCTCTTCATCTCACCTCAAGTAACAACAATAGGAAATAAAAAGTCTTGGAACCTTTAGAGCTTTCTTGAAATGGTTCCAAGTACCCTTACCCATAAAAATTGCTTCCTCCTAGATCAATAAGCAAGAAGTCTAACCCTGTTTGATGTGCAATACGGACATTGATGTCTTCCATCTGACTCACCACTTCTCCCATCTACTTAGAACAAGAGTAGGTATTGCTTGGACCATGGTAAATCCAATTCCTCTTAGCACTTACTAATCTTTGACAACTATGATTAAAATGGATTTCAGATCAAAAGTCAATGTTTGGTATTCATTTTCATTCTCAAGAGTGCAAAATGCATTTTTAATTAATAATAAGAGGATACATGTTTGGTTAAGACATTTCATCTAACACCTTAAGCAAGAGTTGGTTGAGCTTGGTTTCTCTGTAGCAGTCAAAATTGCAGGAGAAGAGAAAGAAGACAATAAAACAAGATAGGAAAATGTTAAGAAAATTTCATTTAACTGAATGAAATCAAATACAAGGAGATTGTGAAGACAAGAATCAAATCAAAATCAAAACCCGCTTCCTCTTCCCTACTAACAGTGTGTTATCAATATCCTTTAACATTTTTCACACAGTTTTCTCCATCCGAAGCCCGTCCTTGTGAGGAAGGCCAGAATCAAGAGGGCGGGAAACAAGCATAGAATCGATCGATATTCTATTGGTAATCCCATTTTCAAACAGGTTGTTTCTCTCACCATGTTTCGATTCTGTATTGATGGAATTGCCCATATCTTAGACTGTATGATTGAATCTTCTGGTGTGGGGTGGTTCTGGTCAATGAATAGTCGTTTTCGATCGATCCGTCCCACTATGAAAACTCTCATAATATCCAATTGTATAACAATCAAACACAGAAAGAGAGACGAGAGAGAAAGAAACAACTGATTTGGGATTCAAGCATAAGGATATAAATGCTAATCCTAATTCACAGACCAGAATGGTGGAAGTCGTGAGCACTTCCGAGAAAATACACAAGACGGAACAATTAATTAATGATGTTCTTTCTGAGGTTGAAACAAGAGGTTTTGGCATGATTTCTTGAATCTGGCCAACCTAATGAACTTGATATGACACTGAGAGGGGAGGTGAATCAGTGTCTGAAACTTTTTTCTGATAAATTCAATGCTGCCCAGAGCTGTTGGATATCTGATTTGTCAATACACACAAGTGTATGCAAATTCACCTCGCTACCACTCAGTGGTCAGGTCTACCAGATTTGCACACCTATCCTGCAAATCATTCCACACACTCCAAAATATACCAGAAAGCAAACACAAAGAACACAGAGATATTACGTAGTTCACCACCACAGTATGTGATGGCTAATCCACGGAGTAATGCCCCATGGGCTCCATACTTACTCAATACTCAACTTTTAGTCTCTTACAGACAGGGATACTAACCCTAGATTTTCCCAGCATAAAACTGAGAGGGTGTAACAATGCCAAAATTTAGGCTTAAAGTCAGTGTCCAGCACCCACTGAACACACCACAAATAAAATATTTTTGGGGCTTATAAGAATTGCCCTACAATGAAACCCACAAACTAGACAGGTATTCTACTTTTTCTTTTCACCTATACTAGCATACAGTGCATAGAAAATATTTAAAAAGATAAGGAATGAGAAAATATCACAACCAATATTCTTGAATGGCCAGTAATAATTTTTGAAGCTCCACACTGCTTTGAGAAACCTTGAACAGCCTTCAATGACAGTAAAGCTTGATTCATAGAGCTCATCTTGATCATAGGCTTCCAATCTCCTCCACAATCACCATGAATGAAAAATAAACAGTCTACCAACCTCTCACAGGGATTCAACAATCCATTGATGAGCAGAGAAGAGGTAGATGGTCATGAATCATCCCACAGGGCACGAAAACCTAGAAAATCCTTCTCTACAGCATGAAAGCACACTTTTCAATTTTTTTCAGCCCTAACTCGACTCTCAACGGCACCCAATAGGTAGAGCATCCAAAAATATGGAAGCTGCAATTTGAACGGACCGATTTGGAGCTCGGATGAAGAAGATATGACAGTTTGAAGTTCGACCAATAACAAATAAGGAAAGAGAATCTTTACAAACCAAACATGCACCCGCGCCGCACCGTAGCCGTGCCACCGATGCTTTGTCGCGCTCTGATTGGCTGATCAGAGTATCTTCAGTGGCGTCCGTCGGATCGTCTACAAAAAGGCGGGATCGTGTCTTAGCCTTAGGATCTAAATAATTCACGTCAGCAAACATCGGAGACATCATAGGCCTTTAGATCGGGATTCTAGCATCGCTGTACCGTGAGCGCGCCACATGTGATCATGGCTACACTTGCAAGTGACGGGATTCACTGTTTTATGCTGCTCCCAGCCAATCCGATTGCACGCGATAGAATCTCTACGCGTCGGCTCCGATACACATTAGCCCGCGTCTTTGTGGGCTGTCAGATGCGGATCTGAGAGGTGAGGATCAATCCTCGCCCCGGATCTTGGATCTCCTTCCCTTTTTCTTGACGAAAAAGCCCCTAAACAACTTCTTTAATGGCCTCTGTAACTGAAATCTCATCAAATAAACCTGTAACTCAATTTTATGTCCGAGAGGTCCTCTCTCTAACCCTTTGCTCACTCTCTCTCTAGAAATTTTGTCAAACAGGTGAAATGCATGCTGAGGAGTGGCTAAGGGTATGCGCATGGGCATGCGGCAGGGGGCTTGCGGCGGTGGTTGGTGCATGGCTGGTGCATGGCTGGTGCATGGCTTGTTGCTGGGCTGCCTTGTTGCAGGCCATGTAGCTGGTTGGCCATGTGGAGCAGCCACTGTGGTGCCGCAGCCTCGGCCAGGCTGGCTGCCGTGGTGGCATGCCACCTAGGCACAGTGGGTCCCACCCACATTTCTCTCTCCTCTTTTTCTCTCTTCTGATTGTCTCTCTTCTTTCTCTTTCTTTAATTGCTTCTCATGACTCACCACAAGAACAGTACTAGTATCAATCATTGCCACATTATCAGAAACTCGACCACA
>CM053274.1:62312175-62328629 GCA_028583415.1 Protea cynaroides
GAGAAATCTACGTATACTCCTTTCTCATCAAACTTGGTCTGAAAGTTACCGACAATTACAATCCAAAGTGCAACACAACCGAAAGCAGAGCAAGTCATAGTGAAAGTTCCGAACAATAAAGTTGATTTGATAATTGGCAAAGGAGGAGAGACTGGGTTCAGATCTGGTTTTGGGACGGATACCCAACAGTAACTGAAAGCAGAGGAAAAGAGGTGGGGATTTTAGGGATTTCATGGGGACTTTTGTTTGAAGAGGGGAACTGACAGTAGCCGAGAGCCTAAAGAGGATTTTCATCATTTTCAGGTGAGATGAAAGGAGTAACAGAATCGTGGGAATTTTCATTTGTTTACCTAAAACTAACGGAATTGAATCGCAAGAAAGATTGCAGAAGAAGAATCGAAAAGAAGAATGTACCAGATACAACAAAAAATTAAAAAAAAATTAAAATTTAATTGATCTTGTTTGAATTGGCTGCTCACAGACTGTAGAGAGCTCAGTTAGGGTTTGATAAAAGCTGAATCGCACTGCAAGACAGAGTCGCCAGACCAAGAAATAGATGTGTCATCGGCAGAAGCGAGCAACAGGGTGAATAAGGCTTGAAACTTCAAGCGAAATTTCACACTTTCACGATGGCTCGTTCTCTACAAATTCTCTTTTCCAGCGGCAATTTCGTATATCATTCGCAATTCAAGCGCAGAGAACACCTTCGACTTCAGAACCAAGTTCTAAATTCTCCTTTACAACCTTTTTTTTTTCTGTTTTTTTCTTTTCTTTGGTGGGAGTTGGGTTGAGAATGTTGACAGTTCTCTTGAAAGTTGCAGTATGTAGTCGTATCGCCATTAGTTATATCTTGAGAGGGGAAGATGGAGGTTAAGTTCGGATACGGAACAAAGTTGGATACGTATAGATATGGATATTAAATTAAATCAGACTTTGATACAAGAATTATAATCTGTTTTCACAAAAACATGTATGGTATTAATACCATTCGTGTTTAATATATCTATAACCTTTAACAAATAAAAAAAAATTATCATCATCATAGATACCATGTTGGTCTGAACAGGTTCTTAGTTCTATCAACAAACTGGTTATCAGAAGTATTAAAAAAAAAAAAAAAAAACCATAAAATACTTTTATAATCATAATAATTCACTGGATAAAAGTTGCAACGGTCGATTAAACAAAATCAACCGAATGAATTTTTGGCAGATATTGTTACAACTTTGACTGTCAGATTGGAATCCAACACGTAACGCTACAATTATCTTCTACAATCTCTCTAAATTGTTAGGCCTGAGTACGTCGTTCACTCTGGAACGTCTCCGTAAACAACTCCCAGAGAAAAGAAAGAGGGTGCGAAGAAGACGACGATGTGCACGTTAGAGAAGCACGGAAACATCATCCTCACCGGCGACGATGAGCACCATTCAAACCCCAAATACATCGAGCAAATCCGTTTTTCTGTCAGCCAAGTTCCCGCTGAGTCAACCAGTGGCACCGCACTGGTCACCCGCTGAATTCCACACACCGATCATCGACGGCCGTGGTAGGGAAGATGAAGAAGGAACGGAGGGATTTGGACAGCTCGTTCTCTCGAGAGGCGCTCTGGTTACTTTTGGGATTTCAAACAACCCTAAATCGAGGGCTCTGTTTGATCTCTTTGGTTTTTTTTTTTTTTTAATAACTGACACTGATGCCGTATTATACCTGTTTAATACACGTATCGTGCATTAAACATATATAATACATTTCAATATTTTGAAAAATATTTTTAACGAATCTCTACATACATTCATTAAAATACAGAAAAAACGTCATAAAATACAGTACACATATAATACGCGTATATACTAACTATGGTTTGGACTGCTTGTACGATGCGAAAATGTAAATTTCGACACTGGTAGTTGAATAATATAGGTTTTTGGAGGAAGACTCAAGGACAATGGGAAGAGGAAGAGAAAAAGTAGAGATTTGCAGAATTATTGTCTTCCCCGGCAACGATTTAGTTATTTCTTGCTCTCTTTAGTTGCAGAGGCTAAATCATCGTTTTTTACTTAAGTTATAAATGAATAAAAATGATATTTTACAATGTCAAGAGTAATATTTCCACTAAAAATAAAATTATGATTCATCTCATCACTTAACAGACTGACAGGGTATCGTTGATATTTATTTTAAAAAATAGGAGAGTTGCTTGACATTATGTGGTAAGATGTGGGGTGATTTTTCCCAAAGTATTTTGTGACTTTTTGTTTCATTAAGAAAATGTGAGGGAATATCATATGTTATCTCTCTCATCCTAAATTATTTAAATCTGATTATTAGGTGTTTTCCCCTTTATCATGTTATACTAGGTTTGTCAGCCTATTGTTTTTGTTTGTTTTTTATAATGTTGTTCATGTTGCCCATTGAAGAAAATATAATTGACAAAAATCTTATTTATATAGCTGTCTAGGTAGTCTTCCCAATAAGGGTACCATTCCTTATTGCGGTTCATGGATCCTCCTTCATCTTCTTCTTCTTTTATTTATTATTATTTTTTTATTGCAAGCGTTTTATTTTGAAGATTCAAGGTGTGATGATCCATGTTCAGTCGGTACAGATAAATTGTTTTCTTGTTGAATGCCATAACTCCTCGTCCCTTTTTTTTTTTTTTTTTTCAAATAAACTTAACGAGTACAATTCTATACAATAGCTTGTTAAGAGAAACAAGATAGAGGAGCAGGCTTTTAGAAAGCAATTGATATAGCTGTGTTGCAATGGTTTTCTTCTTTTTTCTTAACATGATGTGTTTTTAGTACTCCTTAGCAATTTGAGGGCCAAGCCAGCAGCAAGCTACTGGCTGTTCCTGCGGCCGGCACCTTTCTGGCGGTTGGGTTAGAAAGGCAGCCCTGTCTGATGCATTCAGATCCCGATGCACTGGTGCGTATCTTGGGTCCACCTAAGGTCTTTTATAAACTTTACGGGTACGGTTCAAATCCTTACCTAAGATCCAGATGTGATCATCGGATCCTCTTTGGATCCACCAGCTGACGACATGGGAAAACCTAGTACAGGGCAGATCCCAGTTTCTAGGGGATTTCGGGTGTAGGTATTACACCCTCCATTGTTCATTCAAATAATTTTTTAGTTTTTTTTCTTTTTTTTTTTTTTTTTTTTTTTAATGAAAGAAACAAGAAGATATTCTTAATCGATATTTCTTTTTCTTTTTTTTAAATCATATTTTTTTCATGTGAGAAAAAAATGTCTCGTTCTTTATGTAACAAGAACGACATTTTTCTTTATTTAAAAATGTAACAACCCTGAGTGTAATTTTTTTTCCTTGGTAGAAGGAAATTTTATTGCTCAAAAGAACGGGAACAAGCAAAGACATCAATGTTACAAAGATCATTAATCAAAGAGTGGATAAAGGCCAATTGATCATCCCCGATGATGACAAGGCTCTCCGAGCAAGGGAGTGAGCAACCCTATTAGCTCTCCTTGGAATAAAATTAAAATTACAGTCCTCACACAAGGATGCTAGATAAACTTGTAAGATATTTTTATGGGCTAAATTAATTATAAGGTTAGTTGATTCAGTGGGATTCTAGTTATAGGTAGACCGATTTAAGTATGATTAGAGATGGACCAACCTAGTCTACTGTGGGACTGGTCCAGGGTTGAGGGTGGTATTATAAATATCAATGGTTAGAGTCTCCACAGCCACGGTGTTATTTTCTTCTCCTGTTCCCATACGCAGAGAGAAGGTCAAGGGATTTCGACTGTGGAAGACTTTGATCCAAACATTCCAAGCATTAAGAGAGAAAGAAATAGTCGAAAATCAATCTACAGCAAGAGGTATGTGTCTAATCATCTCTTTTCAATATTCATTGTATTCTAGTAATCTGTGTGGTGTGTTCGTTAAGGTTAATGGAAAATCTCATGGGAAAAATCCAAGGTAGATTTAAAAAATCTTACAATGGTATCAGAGCCACCTACACAGATCTAGGATCAATGAGAAAGCATTGTAAAAACTTCATGTTTGATTGGATTGGAAAATGGAGAGATTTTTCTCTCAAATTTTTCATATGAACTTGTCTAGAGTTTGGACCCTCGAAATTTTTTTTCAAACCGTTAAAAAGTAAAATAAATTTTATAGGATTGTAGGTCTCGGAGAGACGGAGCCGGCGACATAAGGGTGGTCGTCGGAAGTTGCCTGACACGCTTTCAAGCGTCACTTAAAAAAGTGTCTGAGATCCACACGTCGACGACAATAAAAAAAAAGGGAAAAAGGTAGGGCTGACATCACCTGGTCAGTCCTGTACTGGCCCGAGCCAATTTGGGCCAGTCCAGGACTGAACCAGTGCCCAAACCAGCCCTACCAGGGGGACCCGAGACCCGACCCATGAACCCGAATGTTTGACCTGGAATCTGAACAATGGACCCGAATTTGTGACCAGGGAACCCGAACCATGGACCCGAATTTGTGACCTGAGAACCCGACCCAACTACTAGGGAACTTTACCCCGAAACCCAGATGGGTGGGTTAGTTGGGCCGGCGGTTGAACTGCTGGTCTGTGTTTCGGTTGAAGACCAGACCATTTGGTTCGATCTGGACCAAAGCATTTAAAAAGAAAAGGTTTAAATAGTGGGTTCGGTCCGCCCATAATTGAACCAGGTCAGACCGAACCGAACCAAGATGAACCGTTCAAAATCGGTTCAGGTTATATAAAAGGTAAGCCGACTCTGATCGACAATTGTGGGAGCTAGGAGTGTCGGATTTTGATGCGGTTTTTTACGTTGTGTTCGTATTTTCGTGCTCTACAATTTGATACATAGTTTGATACAGTTTGATGATTTGAGAAATTTATTTTTGACTAAAAGGTGTCCCAAATTAGTCCGATTTGTAGTTTTCTGCTTGTTTATCAGTTATTTTTGTACTAGATACTTATAGAAGGTTATATGTCACACCCCAATTCTGAACCAACCAGAATGGTGTGAGTGAACCATCATTGAACCAACGGTTCACACTAGGATCTCGAATAGACCTGTCCACTTATACAAACCATTACACAAAACCACAATCAGAATATAAATAGTGCAGCGAAAGTCTTTAAATAAATGAATTGAGAATCTATTGATAAATTTAAATAAAATATCCAATTATTCAAATCCAAACATAAAATATAATATCCTTACATCCATTCAATCCAACTGAAAATAACTGAAAATAATAAAAGTCAAATCAAAGGTACACGCAGAAAGGACACTCGCATGAAGCGTCATGCTCGTTCTCTCCTGCCTGCATACCCAGAGCAGCAACATCACCATACGCCGGAGTATTCATATAGTCGTCCACCGTGTAACCTGCATCAACATCTAAAAACAATGTATACACAAAGGGTGAGCTCACAACTTAGTAACAATTTATGCATGAGTAACAATCATTTTATATTGTGGTCTGATTTAAGTTTGCAATGTGCTATAAAAAGGTTTGGTGGCCCCCGCACCTCTATACACGAGTGTGTGACACCGCATGGAATCACACCACCATCGGCCCACATGCACCCATCATGGAATAGAGATAGAACTAAGGTATCCCCGTACCTCCCCTGATGCTCTACCCATACCAGTACCTAAGCCCCTACTGGCCAGGGCTCACAAACTGGACTCGCAACTTACCAATCCTATATGTCATCAATGTAGGCTCTATCCCAGTACAGCCGTCTACGGCATAGAGATAGATCTAGAGCGTGCAGGCCGGGCTGGAGACCACAATACCTCACCTCCCCCTGATACCCTATCAGCAACAAGCACACTAGGATAAAACAATACGCAGGTAAATCCTATCCCAACATAACTCCCTACGGCATAGAGATAGAACTAAAGCATCGTGGACAAGCCAGCGTCGGCATCGGAGATCACAATGCCACATAACCATGGTCAGGCCAACATCAACATCGGAGACAACCGTACCACGACCTCCCCCTGATGCCCCACCCGTGCCAAGCATGTTGAAATAGAATACTACAAAAGGTGCCAGTGTGAGGAATGATCCCAGGCTCCATGCCCCACTCCACTTTAATGCCCAATTAGGGTTTTAGATCAATACATGCGCATGGTATTGATCCAACCATACAACTATCCTAGAGTCATAGAGTAAGAAGAATGATCAAAACACTTACCGTCGACTGGCATAAAGTGAGCGTCGTCGAACGGCAATGGCGGCACCTCCTTCTTCTTCCTAGTTTCTTCTCCTTTCCAACCTCCTTCTCCTCTCTAGGGTTTGTGAGATATAATGGAAAGGATTTGAGGAGGTTTAAGGGTGTTTATATAGGCTAGGATTAGGGTTTACTGACCCTATTAGGATTAGGAAAGTCCAGGTATTAGGGTTTAGGAAAGTGGGACCCACAGAGATCTAATTCTGGATCTCCGTAGTCAGTTGTGCAGAGCTGACCGATCGACCGGTACCAAGACCGGTACCATCGACCGGTCAACATAAAATAACACTTATTTGATCGTCTTTGATCCTATTTCGTACCTGTTTGTCATCCGCTCGTCCCGTCTGGCCCGGTGATAATCGAAAGACCTGCTACGACATGAAATCAAGGTTTAGACCGAGTTTATGGAGTGCGGGTCTTACAACTCCCCCACCCTTAAAAGAAATTTCATCCCTGAAATTTGCATGTAGGTCTCACAACTCCCCCAACCTTAAAAGAAATTTTGGCCTCGAAATTTGAACGTACCTTGATCATCGAAAAGGTTAGGGTACTCCTTCCTCATCGCGCTCTCCTCCTCCCAAGTAATCTCTTCGACATCTTGGCTTTTCCAATGCACTTTCACATAATGGATCTCCTTGGTTCAAAGTTGCTGTACCTTTCGGCTTGAGAGCATCACAGGCACCACTTCAAATGTTAAGTCTTCAGTTAAGTCTGGGGGGTCTGCTGTCAAGATGTGCGATGGATTCCTGACATACTTCTTCAATAATGATACATGGAACACATCATGTACACTTGACATAGATGGTAATAGAGCCAATTGATATGCTACATTACCACGTCTGGTCAATATCTCGTATGAGTCCCACATACCTGGGGCATAGCTTCCCCTTCTTACCAAACCTTTTCAGACCTCGCATCGGTGATATCTTCAAGAATACTTTGTCACCCACTGCAAACTCCAGATCTCGACGTCGATTATCCGCATAGTGCTTCTGTCGAACTTGAGCTATCTTTACTCTCTCCTTGATTTGATCAATCACTGGACAAGTTTCTTCAACAAACTCCGGTCCCACAGTTCTTCTTTCTCCCACCTCGTTCCATAACAAAGGTGTTCGACACTTCTTCCCATAGAGTGCTTCATATGGAGCCATCTGAATTGTAGCCTGATAGCTGTTATTATAAGCAAATTTGATAAGTGATAGCTTCTCATCCTAAGCTCCCTTGAAATCTAATGCACAAGCTTGGAGCATATCTTCTAAAATTTGAATGGTCCTTTCTGATTGCCAGTCTTTCTAAGGGTGGAAAGCTGTACTAAACTTCAACTTTGTTCCCATAGCTTTCTATAATCCTTCCCAAAACTTTGATGTAAAACGAGGGTCTCTGTCAGATACTATACTTTCTGGGACGCCATGGAGTCTGACTATATTATCTACATATAGCTTGGCCAGCTTCTCCATGGTATACTGAGGTCTGACCGCAATAAATTGAGCTGTCTTGGTGAGTCGATCGACTATAACCCAAACTGCGTCCACTGACCTTGGTGTCAAAGGTAGACCAGTGACGAAATCCATAGTAATGCAATCCCACTTCCATACAGGTTCCGGTAATGGCTGTAATAAACCTGCGGATCTCTGCCTTTCTGCTTTAACTTGTTGACAATTCAGACACTGGAACACGAAATGAGCTATATCTGCTTTCATACCCCTCCACCAATACAACCTTCTTAAATCATGGTACATTTTGGTACTTCCTGGATGTACCGAACCAGCCTACAAATAAGCCTTGTATTTACAGCCTAGCTTCATACAAGAAGAAAATTCATCAATTCTCCAAGAAGAGCAAACCTTCTTGCCAGTCGAACTACGTTATGGGCTTGATTTCTAGGACACCCTTAGAATACGTAGACAGTTTAGGAAGAATTACCCTAAGTGCAGCCCAATAAACAATATCACTCATACCCCAAAAATGTGGTTCTTTTATCTTTAGCCTTCAATTGATAACAATCTCGGCTAAAAAGGGGCATCTGTAAGCACCCCATTTTTGCCACCCTCGGCATAAGTGAACCAATATGGTAGTTTTTTGACCTTTAACCCAAAGATTTGTGATTCTCCACTGATCCCCACAGCAGGGTCATGGGCTATTATCTGCATGGATGCATAGGTCATAGAATTATCTTCGAAATGAGACCAGAATTGCTCAATTCTAATATCAAATGAAGAAGATATGACTATTTTAGTCGGTTGATACATATAAGGGAGGTTTCTAAAATTATTATAAATAATAATAATCCCAGGGGCCTTCATGCAAATTATCCTAAGTCGGATTGTTTGAATTTCAAATCATCATATCTTGATCATCCAACATCGGATTCAGATGATTCTAAGACCATTATTCTTCATTGATGATGTTCTTCAAAGTGGACGTGAAAAATCCCGGGCAGAAGTCATCAGTGGGCCCCATGCGAGCTTTCATGCAAAATTATCGTTAGAACTTCAAAGCTTCAAATCTTTTACGTTCTACGTCGGATTCAGATGATTCCAAGGCCATTATTCTTCATTTGTGATGTCCTACAAAGTGAACGTGGAAAATCTTGGATAGAAGTCTCCGGAGGGTCCCATGTAAAATTACACATGGAAATGGTCATTTAATCTTTGAAAATTCATATTTTGGTCACTCCATATCCAAATCAGGTGATTTCAGTTTCATTATATTCCATTTTTAGTACTCTACAAAGTGGACGTAAAGGATTTTCGTTGATTCAAGCTCCAGTATTCTTCATTTTTAATGTTCTACAAAGTGAACACAGAAAATGTGGAGTAAAGGCTATCGAAAAATTCTGTACGGAATGACAGCGGAAGTGGCCCATGAAATGATAGAGAGAGAAAACCCAGTTAATTTCGATCAATCCAATTCAACTCAACTCAACCCAAGCTAGTCTTGGCCCAACCCTACCAATCCTTGTCAATCCGGACCAATTCATGTTGGCGCTTATGCATGTATTTCTTTTATATATTATTATATATATAATATATATATATTATAATATATCATATAATATATACATATGTCTTATATGTATATTATATATATATATATATATATATATATATATATATATATATATATATATATATATATATATATATATATATATATATATATATATATATATATATATATATATATATATATATATATATATATATATATATATATTATATGTTTTATATAAAAAGGAAGTAGAATCTGAATAAAATCTAAAAGGGAAGGATGAGAGAGGGGAGAAAGAGGAGACGTAAAAGGAGAAGGGGGATTAGGGTTTCTAAGGGAATCCAAAAAAATTTGTTGGAGAAAAAAAAAAAGGGAAAGAAGAAAGAGAAAAAACGTGAGCTTTTCTAAGGGAATCCAAAAGATTTTGTTGGAGAAAAAAAAGGAAAGAAGAAAGAGGAAAAACGTGAGCTTTTCTAAGAGAATCCAAAAGATTTTGTTGGAGAAAAAAAGGAAAGAAGAAAGAGAAAATGTGAGCTTTTTCTAAGGGAATCCAAAAGATTTTGTTGGAGAAAAAAAGGAAAAAAGAAAGAGGAAAACGTGAGCTTTTCTAAGGGAATCCAAAAGATTTTGTTGGAAAAAAAAAGAAAGAAGAAAGAGAAAATACGTGAGCTTTTCTAAGGGAATCCGAAAGATTTTGTTGGAGAAAAAAAAAGAAAGAAGAAAGAGGAAAAACGTGAGCTTTTCTAAGGGAATCCAAAAGATTTTGTTGGAAAAAAAAAGAAAAGAAGAAAGAGGAAAAACGTGAGCTTTTCTAAGAGAATCCAAAAGATTTTGTTGGATAAAAAAAGGGAAAGAAGAAAGAGGAAAAACGTAAGCTTTTCTAAGGGAATCCAAAAGATTTTTGTTGGAGAAAATAAAAGGAAGAAAATAAAGAAGATCGGGAAGAGAGAGGAGATCCGAAAAATCAGAGGGAGAGGAGAGATCGAGAAGATTTGAGAGAAGGGGGAGGGAAGATCCGAAAAAAAATAAAAAAAAAAGGAAGAAAAGAAAGAAGATAAAGAGGAGAGATCAGGAAGTGGGAAAGGATCCGAAAAAATAAAAAAAAAAGGAAGAAAAGAAAGAAGATAAAGAGGAGAGATCGGGAAGTGGGAAAGGATCCGAAAAAAAATAAATAAAAAAAGGAAGAAAAGAAAGAAGATAAAGAGGAGAGATCGGGATGTGGGAGAGTGATCCGAAGAAAAAATCAGAGGAAGAAAAGGGGGAGACCGAGAAGAAGGAAGAGGGGGAGGAGAAGAAAAAAAAAAAAAAAGAGAAGAGGACCAGAGGAAAAAGGGAGAACAGAGAGAGATTGAGAGAGTTTGGAAGAAAAGACTCGGACCAAAGAGTGGAAGGAGGAAAAATCCTCTCCAACTCGGGTAAGTCCTCTACTACGTCTCCTTACTTGATTTTATTTCATGCACCCGATAACCATCTCAATCCTCCACTGCCATCAGAATTCCTGGACCATACCACCAATACATCTAGCCACCTATCTCACTCCTGCAGCCACCCAGCCTGGCAACCTATTACTCCCCTTCACCAAACACTCATAATTCCTTTGATCCACCACTTAATACCTCCTGTCCGATTACCTAAACTAGCCTACCCAAATGACCCATTCACATCTGTTAAACTCTTTGCAGACTACTTCCTGTGAACCAAAACCCTCTCTCTTCTGATTGAGTTGTTGATTTTAATTCTTTCTTTTCAGACCTATACTGTGGAGTTGAGCCATTGGTTGATAATTTTATGTTAATCATGTGATGAAATTGAGTCAATATGCTTGGAATTTTTATAAAATTGGTCCACATGAATGGAATTGTTATGAGATTGATCGCATCATTATGCTTGGAATTTTTATAAAATTGGTCCACATGAATGGAATTGTTATGAGATTGATCGCATCATTATGCTTGGAATTTTTATAAAATTGGTCCACATGAATGGAATTGTTATGAGATTGATCGCATCATTATGCTTGAAATTTTTATAAAATTGGTCCACATGAATGGAATTGTTATGAGATTGATCGCATCATTATGCTTGGAATTTTTATAAAATTGGTCCACATGAATGGAATTGTTATGAGATTGATCGCATCATTATGCTTGAAATTTTTATAAAATTGGTCCACATGAATGGAATTGTTATGAGATTGATCGCATCATTATGCTTGGAATTTTTATAAAATTGGTCCACATGAATGGAATTGTTATGAGATTGATCGCATCATTATGCTTAAAATTTTTATAAAATTGGTCCACATGAATGGAATTGTTAGGAAGTTGATCCCATCAATATGCTTGAAATTTTTTATAAAATTGGTCCACATGAATGGAATTGTTATGAGATTTTCCATCAATATGTTTGGAATTTTTATAAAATTGGTCCACATGAAAGGAATTGTTATGAGATTGATCCCATCATCTATTTGAAATTTTTTTTTTTGAAATTAAGCCGACCATATGCTTAAATCTTAATATGGACAATCGATCTGGAATTCTATGGATCATTAGTCTAGAATTTTGATGTGAAGTTAATATGGACCATCGATCTGGAATTTATATGAACCATTGAACTTGGGATTTTGATGTGAAATAAATATGGACTCTTGATCTTAGAATTTTAAGTGAAATTTTTGGATATTTTGATGATCAAATATGGACCATTGATCTTATATGTGTTGATGTTTGAATCTAAACCATTGGATATTGATTATGAATGATTTAGAAGAATCCAAGTGGTTAGATTATCATCATGTGTGATTTAAATCGTTGGATGATCATCATGAGTTAATTAGATGAATCTGAGCCGTTGATATTGGCCATTTTTTATGATTTCTGAGTCGTTGATCAGGATGATCATGTTTTGATGAGATCCGACCATTAAATCCAAGATCTGATTTTGATGCATTAAGGAATTCACATTAGACCTCAATCATAGATCTAGAGAATCCCATCTGACACATTGAAATATACGTTGTTGGAAAAACATGAGATGCCATGCTTTCTTGCCATATTTAGATGCTCATTGTCATATTTGGATACTCATTGCCATATTTAGATGTTCATTGCCATATTTGGATGCTCATTGCCATATTAGATGCTCATTGCCATATTTGGATGCTCATTGCCATATTAGATGCTCATTGCCATATTAGATGCTCATTGCCATATTTGGATGTTCATTGTCATATTTAGATACTCATTGCTATGTTTGGATGCTCATTTCCATTGCCATATTAGGAATTTCCATGCTTAGATAGCATATTAGATCATGCCATATAGGCTCTTGTCTTATTTGCAATACATGCGGTATTTGAGAGATTTTTCACAATCTTGTTATATGTGTATTTCTTGTCATAAATGTATTATATGTCATATTTAGATGAATAATTTAATTTTGACAATAATTTAATTTACGTAACACCTTAGTCAAACTGCCATATCTGCACACTTCTAGAAGACAATCTAGGCGTAGGGACGTGCATTTAGGCACCCACATTCTTGGGAAATGTATAATGGGGATAATAAAAACCTTAATAAAGGAAAAAAATACTTTGCCAAACTTTCTAAAATTAGAATTCATGATGAAAAGAGTAATTTAGGATGATTTTGCCCCTTGGCAAACCCTAAACTGGAATAGGTTCTAAATCCTAAACCTAGAATAGGTTCTCAATCCCAAACCTAGAACAAGTTCTCTCTTTATAACCTAAAACATGTTATTTTCGAACTATGCAGATTCTGATTTCTAGGGCAAACCCTAGGATACGTAGGCTATTTGGGAGAAACCCAAATTCAGATCCAAACCTTAGTCCACTTGGACTATCCATAGATCCACTAGGATATTTATCCATATTTTGACCCACATAGGGTTATCCACATTCCAACCCAGAATGGGTTATCCATATTTCAACCCAAATAGGGTTATCCTTAGATCCACTAGGACTATCTATCAGTCCACATGGACTATCTAGATCCTAACCCATAGGATTTCTCAACCTTTCAAGCATAAACTTCAACTTGAACAGAGAACTTAATCATGCACAAGCATAAATCACATCTATAAACTTTAATCACATCTGAACTACGACGGTGAACCTGATTTTCGAAATAAATCCGTAATACGTAGGTAATCTGATGGATACAGATTCGGTTCAATGATATCAAACCACTTGGTTTGGTTTGGCATAACAAATAGAGTCTAGCGTAGGAAAGGTATAGGAGATCGATTTCGATCGGACGATTTGGGTGCCTAACCCCTTCCCATAACCGTAACCTGACGCTTACCCAATCTCTGATGGATCAAAATTCTAATCTAAGGGTCATGAGTCAATTGAAGTCTTACCTTGGGGTGAGATTTCACATTTCTAAGGTCCTAGACCTAAATCTAGGTGGCGACTTCCAAAAAATTTCCATCTTTGTCCTCACACCTGAAAATCACAAGATTTGACAACAGGGTTTTCTATGCAATCACCTTTTCTTAGACCTGATTCCAATGGGGAACTCATAAATTTTTTTCATAGTTCCATTGGACCCCATCCTTCTATATTTATGGATCAGACCGTTTCCTCTTATAAAGGATGGACGGTCGATCTAAGTGTCACGTGTCCCTTAGATCCGACGTTCATAACTCTCCTACGGGGGACACTAAATTAATGATGGATGAGGTGATATGTAGACCACCCACTCACATTTTCCCACTTGACCCATATTGCCGCTTAGCAAACCATTTGAGAGTTATAACTTGATGTATGACCATACACTAACTTTCAGATCCTTCTTTATGGACTTGTTTTTTATTTTCATAGTAAAACTCTCAACCTATGAATCATGGTCATACATGTCCATACAACAAGAACACTTCCTTCCATGTATTATAATGGATTGTTCGTTTTAAGAAGAACCTCAATGGTAACAATCCAACTTTATAGAATCAATTCAACAATCGATTCTAGGGTCTACTTTATTGCCTTAAAACTTTATAGGCATCTGTCATTACAAACTTCATGTATACACCAAATAAATGGCAGAGAAAATAATAATTTTTTTTCGAATCGTTAAAATTTTTACATTGCAATGTCATAAAACATTCAAACATTTAATGATTTATATAGTCACAAAAGGTGAGGATCGAATTGTGGAAAAGCCTCAATAGAGGTGAGATGATAGGGTCCCCTTAAAAGAAAATGGTAAACCCGCACGAGAAAGCTCTTCCTCACCTGATTTTCCCTTTTCCATTTCCCTTTGATCGTGAAGTCCGTGGGCCGTGGAGGCTGTCGGCAATGTTTTGGCTGTCCTGACTCTTTGCCCAACAGGTTAGGCAAGGAAGGATGTCTTTTCTTGGAGTCTGGAGTCTCTAGACTCTCATCTCTTCTCGTTCTCGGCAAGTGGTGATGGTGAAGCAACATCTACCACAATAATGTCACTAAAACGTGATGAATGGATGGAACAAATCAAAATTTTTGACCTTTTATCTCTTTGTATAGAAACATAGTAAATAAGACTAATCAACTTTACCAGGTACATTATTTTATGGAAAAGATAATTCCAACAAATTGAATCACTAAAATATGATGATTTGCTTTCCTTTCCAATACAACATGGGTTCTGAAATTGAATCGAATCATTTAAACTAAAATCGAAAAATCAATTATTAAATAGTTTGATTTTAGTTTCAGAAATAAAATCGTTTAGTTGAATAGTTCGATTTTGATTTTAAAAATGAAACCATTTGAACTGACTATTTGGAACCGTTAAAATCAATTAAACTTTTACTTTAATCTTTTAGTGCTAAATGTCTATATTGGTAAAACTAAATTATATTTTAATGATTTCTACATGACATAGTTTTAAATCGTAAGTCCACATTCATATATGATTAAAATTATTTTAATGATTCTCTTGGTTTTTCCCCTACTTTATTCCTAACCATTGGCTTTCCCCCTACTTTGTTCCTAACTCTCTTCCTCTCCCTCCCGGCAATGAAACCGTTTAAAAGCTAAAAAATCTAAACCGATTAATAATCGATTTTGGTAAGCATTTTGAAACCGTTTAATAAATGATTCGATTTTGATTTTACTCTTACATACTAAACATAAACCGAATAGCACCATTAAACTGAAACCGCACAATTTAACACCCTCACCAAACAATTACATATATTATAATGTATTATATAATTAATTCTAGGAAATTTTACAAAGACATCTCCTTGATAATTAGTTTATTATACAGATTTACCCTGTCTTGACAAAAGTTACAGACTACCAATAAAAACAATGTTTTATAACAATATAGTTTACACCGGGCGTTAAAACTGACAGGAGAAATTCTAAGGGTCTCGTTCTAAAGATAGACGATGGTATATTTATGTAATTTTACATTAAGAAAGGATAGTATTGTTTTAAAAAAAATTCATTAATTTTTAAAATCCGGTATAGACTTTTTTTTATTTTTTATTTTTGATAAAAACCCAGTGTAGACTATACTATTATAAAATATTGTTTCAGAGATAATCCGTATAATTTTTGTCAAAAAAAGGTAGTTTCTGTATAGTAAACCATTGTCAAGGGAGTGTCTGAGTAAAATTCCTCTAATTCTATAATAGAGAAATTAATAATGTAAAATGCTGAACATGAACAAGCGTAAAATAGGAATTTTGAATTTTCAACGGTAAAACCGAAACCTAGCGACCTTAAAAGCCTTAATTTCTAAAACCCTACCCAAAACCGGCCGATACTCTGTTCGGCATTGTCCTCTCGCGGTGAGTTACACTGTAGAAGGTAGTCTCTCTCTCTCTCTTCAATACATCTGTTCACATTGTCAACACCGCCGCACTTTTTTCTAGTTTTTAATTCTGTTGAAACTTTTGATCCCTCTATGTGGACTCTGTTTTCAAGAGAAGAAGCTTCTCTTTTGCGATTCATTCTTCATCTATTATTAACATATATTTTTTTTACAGTTATTTTTAATTAATTTTTTTTTATTTGAGAGAAATATTTTATTTTATTTTATTTTTTTCTCATCTCTCTGAGTTTTACAGCATTACTCTGTGCCCCTAATCTTATTATACTGACCTGTGTTTGTGATCTTTTATGCATTGATGCTTTGCTTTTCTTTTTTTTTATCTTTCATTGTTATTATTGTTTGTGCATTTATTCATGTTGATTTCCATTATTTCTTTGTTTCTTAAGAACCTAAATGGAAGAAGTTAAGT
>CM053274.1:62329129-62391496 GCA_028583415.1 Protea cynaroides
TAAGGTAGCCAAGTGCCCTCGTCATCTAATTAGTGTGACGCATGAATGGATCTACGAGATTCCCACTCATCCGACATCTATCCGTAGGACCTCAGGAACCAAGGGACCGGGCTTGACAGAATCAGCGAGGGGAGAAGATCCTACATTGAGCTTGACTCTAGTCGCCTTTGTAGAAATGACTTGAGAGGTGTAGGATAAAGTGGGAGCCGGAAGCGGCGCAAGTGAAATACCACTACTTTTAACGTTGTTTTTTCCTCCGTGAGGGGGGCGGGGCTCTGCCCCTCCTTTTGGACCAATGTCGCCGGCGGGCCGATCCGGGCGGAGGACATTGTCGGGTGGGGAGTTTGGTTGGGGCGGCACATCTGTTAAAGATAACTTGCAGGTGTCCCTAAGATGAGCTCAAGAACAGAAATCTGTGTGGAACAAAAGGGTAAAAGCTTCGTTTGATTCTGATTTCCGATGCGAGTACGGACCGTGGCGTGGCCTCTCGATCCTTTAGACCTTGAATTTGAAGCTAGGGGTGTCGAGAAAAGTTACCCGCGGGGATAAGCGGCTTGGCAGCCAAGCGTTCATAGCGGCGTTGCTTTTTGATCCCGTCGATGTCGGCTCTTCCTATCATTCGCGAAGCGAATTACCAAGTGTTGGATTGTTCACCCACCAATAGGGAGGCGTGAGGTGGGTTTAGGCCGTCGTGAGAGCGAGGGTTAGTTTTACCTGCGATGACGGTCATCGATGGTAATTCAACCCAAGTGCGGGAGGAACGTTGATTCACCCGATTGGTCACCGCTTGGTTGAAAAGCGGAGCGTGGCGCCCGATTTGTGCGGATTATGGCGAACGCCTCTAAGTCGGGAATCCAGGCTAAAGAAGCGCGCATGTGCCCGTCGCCCGTTTGCCGACCAGCGATTGGGGCCTCCGGGCCCTGAGGCGCGTGTCGTTGGCCAAGCCCCGGCGGGCGTAGCGTGAGCGCGCTGGGCGTAATTCCGTCGGGCGGCGGGTGATCCCTTGCGGGCGACTTAAATACGTGACGGGGGTATTGTAAGTGGCGAGTGGCCTTGCTCCGCGATCCCGCGATTCAGCCCCATGTCACATCGATTAAGTCCCTCCCCTTCCATTTATTTCTCTCCCCAACAATATATTCCCTCACACAAGCAAACCAATCAAAATCCTATGCCCGTGCACTTTTGAGGTTGAAAAGGACTGCCCCCCTCACGTTATGTGAAGCGCGTACGTAGCACAAGAAAGAAGCGTATAAGCGTACGCGTGCCCAACCAAGTGCTCCGGAAAAGTAACGGGGTGGGGGGGTGGAAATGACCCTTACCGTGACTAAACTTTTTATGTTATGTTACCTTATGTTACCTTACCTTATATGTTACATTATTTTGCATTATTTTACATTATGTTATATGTGCACTAGCGGGTGCCCAGTACACTTGCGGCGTGTCGACGATCTAGTGTGTTTTCGGTCCTCTTCTCTCACTCACAATGTGTCGATGTCAACCCGCGTTTCAAATATATGACCATTGTACCTTGGTTTTTTTTTTGTGGCGCGCCGAGGAACAAGGTTATTTTACAGGCACAGCCATGGCCACGGCCACACACATGGTGCCCAGCACTGGCCACAGCCAATGCCCACTGGCACACACATGGTGCGGTCACGCCCACAGCCATGGGCCACTGGCACACACATGGTGCGGTCACGCCCACAGCCATGGGCCACTGCCACACACATGGTGCAGTCACGCCCACAGCCATGGGCCACTGCCACACACATGGTGCAGTCACGCCCACAGCCATGGGCCACTGCCACACACATGGTGCAGTCGCGCCCGACCATGGGGACGCGGTTGCACCACGGCGTGCATGGGTAAGCACAGCGTATCATATTTTTTCTAATTCTCACGTGCAAAATGATCTTTATGTTTGAAAACACCTTGCAAAAGGTTTTTTGGTGATCAAAGTATGGATTGCTTGTATATTTTTCAATCTTATAGTGTGCTTTTATGAGTTATCGATAAAGTTAGCGAGATACTAATCATAAAATATAAAAATATATCAAACCTTTTCTGAATGTTCCAGTTATTTTTCTATAAATTTTATGGAATTTTCTGAGACATGTAAAACTGGTCCCATTAAAAAATTCAATAAAATAAATTTTTTGGTGATTTTTTGAATTTTTTATTAAAACAAATTAATAAAAAATAAAATAATTATCGAAAAATTATGAAAATCATTTTAAATGAAACCTTGAATTTTTCTCTACAATCCTACCAAGTTTCATCATATTTGGATGTTTGTAGCTCCAAAAAGGCCACACTCGGCCCAATAAAAGCCACGTCATCCCTATGCCGTGGGCGGTATGGCTGCCACCGTGGCGGCCATGCGCCCGGGCGGCTGCTGGGCAGCCGCGCGCGCCTAAGGCTGGGCGCCATGGGCGGCCCGTAAGCGCGGGTTGGTCGGGGCAAGCGATGCTATGTGCGGGTGGTTCGGTTGGTCCCTCGTATGCATGATGTGTATGTGTGTGGGCTAATGGGTGGTCATGTCGAAGGTTACATGTGCATCGGTTCGTCTCGGACGAACAATGGGGCTGGTTGCACATTGTTAGGCACTCCGCCCGCACACATGTGCACATGCTTGCGGGCATGGATGCACATCGAGGCACAAGCTTGTGGGTATATGCCCGCACATCGTTGGATAGGCATTCGGGTATGGCCCCTCATGTTTGTAGGCGTGCATGCACATCGTCACACATGCTTGCGGGCATGGCTGCATTTTGTTGCACAGCATGTGCCGCGGTGTGCAGCTATGGTCGCAAGCTTGCTTGTGACCGTTCATGCACGTCCGCAAGCATGTGTAGAGCCCCATGATTGAAGGCATTGCAAGTGGGTTGGGATTTTTAAGGAGTCTTCCAGATAAGTTCATACGACCCACAAACATATGCCTTGTTGTGGCTTGCCCCCCCAATCCCCAATTCCCCATCCCCCCTACCCTCCCCTTCCCCCTCGTGGTATGGCTCGTGGTATGGTTTATTCCCAGGTGTTGCTGCTGATGACCCTTCGAGAGAAACACGTGGCCGTAAAAAAGCCCCTGCGAAGAGGAGGTAATGGCCTAGGTGTGGGTTTCGGCCCATGCCGCAAGCGGTGCCTCACGGGTTTCCCTCTTAAGCTAGGTTGTGGCTTCTGGGAAAAGTTCATGGCTCACTTCCCTCCCCCCTTCCCCCCCCTCCCCCCTCCCCTCCCCCCTTGTGGTATGGCTCGTGGTATGGTTTATTCCCAGGTGTTGCTGCTGATGACCATTCGAGGGAAGCACGTGGCCGCAAGCGGTGCCTCACGGGTTTCCCTCTTAAGCTAGGTTGTGGCTTCTGGGAAAAGTTCATGGCTCACTTCCCTCCCCCCCCCCCCCTCCCCTCCCCCCTTGTGGTATGGCTCGTGGTATGGTTTATTCCCAGGTGTTGCTGCTGATGACCATTCGAGAGAAACACGTGGCCGTAAAAAAGCCCTGCGAAAGAGGAGGTAATGGCCTAGGTGTGGGTTTTGGCCCATGCAGTGGGCGGGGTGGGGAATTGCCTTGGTTGTGGGCGCGATGCACGTGAGTGGCAATTTGGTTTTGCATGTGTTGGTGGGCTCCTTGCTTGTGCAGCGAACCATCGTGCATGGATGCCTGCGTGGGTTGCGATGGGGCTATATGCCTTTGGTCATCTCGTCTGGGTTCTGTGTTGCTTACCTATCTAATGGAAAAGATGTTTCCCCCTCGATTTTAATTCCGTCTCTTGCTTGCCCATCGTGTGGTGGTGCGCGGCGCCCCGAATGCGATGCATGTGTCCCCACGTCGTGTCTTCTCTCGCATGTCGTGGCCCACATGTGTCGTGTGTGCTTTAGGATCGCGGGACATGCTAGCGGGTGAAGGGGCGCGAGTCCTCTTACAACCCTTTCGGTTGCGACCGTTCGCCGCGAGAAGTTGGACTGCCGTGTCCGTCGTTGACCACACTTTCGGCGTGGTCGGAAAGGGTGTGGCTCATGTGGTGCCCGGCGTCGAGAAGGATTGCTACCTGGTTGATCCTGCCCGGTAGTCATATGCTTGTCTCAAAGATTAAGCCATGCATGTGTAAGTATGAACTAATTCGGGCCGTGAAGCTGCGAATGGCTCATTAAATCGGTTATAGTTTGTTTGATGGTATGCGCTGCTCGGATAACCGTAGTAATTCTAGAGCTAATACGTGCACCAAACCCCGACTTCCGGAAGGGATGCATTTATTAGATAAAAGGTCGGCGCGGGCCTGCCCGTTGCTCGCGATGATTCATGATAACTTCGGCCGGATCGCATGGCCTTTGTGCGGCGGCGCATCATTCAAATTTCTGCCCTATCAGCTTTCGATGGTAGGATGGTGGCCTACTATGGTGGTGGCGGGTGGCGGAGAATTAGGGTTCGATTCGGGAGGGGGCACGGAAGCGGCTACCACATCCAAGGAAGGCAGCGGGCGCGCAAATTACCCAATCGACACGGGGAGGTAGTGACAATAAATAACAATACCGGGCTCATCGAGTGCGGTAATTGGAATAATTACAATCTAAATCCCTTAACGAGGATCCATTGGAGGGCAAGTCCGGTGCCCGGCAGCCGCGGTAATTCCAGCTCCAATAGCGTATATTTAAGTTGTTGCGGTTAAAAAGCTCGTAGTTGGACTTTGGGATGGGCCGGTCGGTCCGCCTCACGGTGTGTACCCGGTCGTCTCGTCCCTTACGTCGGCGATGCGCTCCTGGCCTTAGCCGGCCGGGTCGTGCCTCGGCGCTGTTACTTTGAAGAAATTAGGGTGCTCAAAGCAAGCCTACGCTCCGGATACATTAGCATGGGATAACATCATGGGATTTCGGTCCTATTGCGTTGGCCTTCGGGATCGGGTAATGATTAACGGGGGGACGGTCGGGGCATTCGTATTTCATAGTCGGAGGTGAAATTCTTGGATTTATGAAAGGCGAACCGCTGCGAAGCATTTGCCAAGGATGTTTTTCATTAATCAAGAGCGAAAGTTGGGGGCTCGAAGGCGGTCGGATGCCGTCCTAGTCTCAACCATAAGCGATGCCGACCCGGGGATCGGCGGATGTTGCTTTTAGGACTCCGCCGGCACCTTATGGAAATCAAAGTTTTTTGGGTTCGGGAGTATGGTCGCAAGGCTGAAGCTTAAAGGAGTTGACGGAAGGGCACCACCGGGGAGTGGAGCCTGCGGCTTAATTTGACTCAACACGGGAAGCTTACCGGGTCCGGACATAGTAAGGATTTGCGGGCGGAGCTCTTTCTTGATTCTATGGGTGGTGGTGCATGGCCGTTCTTAGTTGGTGGAGCGATTTGTGCGGTTAATTCCGTTAGGGCGAGACCTCGGCCCGCTAACTAGCTATGTGGAGGTGACCCTCCGCGGCCGGCTTCTTAGGGGGACTATGGCCGTTTAGGCCGCGGAAGTTTGAGGCAATAGCAGTGCAGTGATGCCCTTAGATGTTACGGGCGCCGCGCGGCGCTACAGCGATGTATTCAGCGAGTCTATGGCCTTGGCCGACGGGCCGGGTAATCTTTTGAAATTTCATCGTGATGGGGATAGATCATTGCAATTGTTGGTCTTCAGCGAGGAATTCCTAGTAGCGCGAGTCATCGGCTCGGCGTTGACTACGTCCCCGCCCTTTGTACACACCGCCCGTCGCTCCTACCGATTGAATGGTCCGGTGAAGTGTTCGGATCGCGGCGGCGTGGGCGGTTCGCCGCCCGGCGGCGTCGCGAAGTCCACGGACCTTATCATTTAGAGGAAGGAGAAGTCGTAACAAGGTTTCCGTAGGTGAACCTGCGGAAGGATCATTGTCGATACCTGCCCGGCGGATGGGCCCGTGAACCGCGTCGAGCGGTGGCCGGGGCGGGGGGAGAGGGGGCGCGGGCCCGTTCCCCCCCCCGACCCCCTCGCGGTCGGTTGGCCCCGTGGCCTCCGGTCGTAGCAAGCAGTCGGCGCGGTTGGCGCCAAGGACTCACAGCGGAACCGGCGTGCCACCGTCGGGCCCTCGGCCCGTCGTGTGCCGCCAAGAATCCGAATCTCACGAGCGACCTCGGCAGCGGATATCTCGGTCTCGCGTCGATGAAGAGCGTGGCGAAATCGCGATGCCTGGTGTAAATTGCGGAATCCGTGAACCATCGAGTCTTTGAGCACAAGTTGCGCCCCCGGGCCATCGGGCCGGGGGCACGTCTGCTGGGCGTCACGCATCGTCGCCCCCACCCGTCCCCGTGGCGGCGGGCACGAGCGGGGGTTGGCCCCATGCTCCTCTCGGGCGTGGCCGGCCCAAAGAAGGCCCCCGGTCGCGGCGCGCCGCGACGGAGTGGTGGGCCGAAGCTGATTCGCCATGGCTCGGGCGTCGCGGCGCCTCGCCTCCAGCGGGCCCCTTGGAACCCCACGGTGTGCGTCGTGGTCCTCACCGGCCGGGCGAGCTCCGGCAGCGACCCGGGTCGGGCGGGGCTACCCGCTGGGTTTAAGCATATCAATAAAGCGGAGGAAAAAGAAACTTACGAGGATTCCCCTAGTAGCGGCGGCGGGCCGGGAAGAGCCCGGCTGAGAATCGGGGCGGCCGCCCGTCAGTGTGTAGTCCGTAGAGAGCGTCCTCAGCGGCGGACCGGGCCCAAGTCCCCTGGAAGGGCGCGGGGGTGAGGCCCGTGTGCCCGGTCGTGCCGGACCTCTGTCGCACCGGCGTCGGCGGTCGGGTTGTTTGGGAATGCAGCCCCAATCGGGCGGTAAATTCCGTCCAAGGCTAAATCTTGGCGAGGGCCGATGGCGAACAAGTACCGCGAGGGAAAGATGAAAAGGACTTTGAAAGAGAGTCAAGAGTGCTTGAAATTGTCGGGAGGAGCGGATGGGGGGCGGCGATGCGTCCCGGTCGGATGCGGAGCGGCCTACGGCCGGTCCGCCGCTCGGCTCGGGCGTGGACCGGCGCGGCTGCGGCGGCCCCAAGCCCGGGCTGTCGCGTTATGCCGAGGAGGCGTCGTCGCGCGCGATCGTGGCGGGCAGCGCGGCGCCCGTCGCGGCGTGCCTCAGATAATCCGTATAATTTTTGTCAAAAAAAGGTAGTTTCTGTATAGTAAACCATTGTCAAGGGAGTGTCTGAGTAAAATTCCTCTAATTCTATAATAGAGAAATTAATAATGTAAAATGCTGAACATGAACAAGCGTAAAATAGGAATTTTGAATTTTCAACGGTAAAACCGAAACCTAGCGACCTTAAAAGCCTTAATTTCTAAAACCCTACCCAAAACCGGCCGATACTCTGTTCGGCATTGTCCTCTCGCGGTGAGTTACACTGTAGAAGGTAGTCTCTCTCTCTCTCTTCAATACATCTGTTCACATTGTCAACACCGCCGCACTTTTTTCTAGTTTTTAATTCTGTTGAAACTTTTGATCCCTCTATGTGGACTCTGTTTTCAAGAGAAGAAGCTTCTCTTTTGCGATTCATTCTTCATCTATTATTAACATATATTTTTTTTACAGTTATTTTTAATTAATTTTTTTTTATTTGAGAGAAATATTTTATTTTATTTTATTTTTTTCTCATCTCTCTGAGTTTTACAGCATTACTCTGTGCCCTAATCTTATTATACTGACCTGTGTTTGTGATCTTTTATGCATTGATGCTTTGCTTTTCTTTTTTTTATCTTTCATTGTTATTATTGTTTGTGCATTTATTCATGTTGATTTCCATTATTTCTTTGTTTCTTAAGAACCTAAATGGAAGAAGTTAAGTACCTACCTTGTGAGATTGTCTCAGACATATTATCAAGATGCCGCATAAAATGTCTTATGCAATTCAAGAGCGTTTGTAAAAGCTGGTTCAGTTTGATAGAAGACCCATCATTCATTGAATTACAGTTTAAAAGATCTAAGAGTTGACCGCATCGTCTTATTCTTTGGGATGAGGGTAATGTAGATAAGGTACTTTTGTTGGACAGAGATGAAGGACGAAAGGATATGCGGAAAGCAAGGGACATTGAGTTGGAGTATACGATTAAGTACAAGAAGAAGAAAAATAAATTGGTTTTCTCCATTGTTGGGTCTTGCAATGGGTTGCTTTGCATGGTTTCCACCTTCACATATGGACATCTACCAAAAAAAAAATCTTAAGATATGGACGCTGCAGTATGTTTTATGGCATGTTTATATGTAACCCAATCAAAAAAAGAATGTATGATGTTGCCTGTAGGTGGTGGGTGCTTTTTTAATGAGGGTCAAATTGGTTTTGGTGTAGATTCTTCAGACAAGTACAAAGTGATTCAAATATATAGGAAACTAGCTACTGATGTTCATGGTAATTATGATTATGAGATGAAGGGTGAGATTATAACATTGGGTGAAAGTTCATGGACAAAAATAGAGATCCCTTATTCTCGACATGATGCTAGGGGGATGCACCGTGCAGTCGAGGGGATGGTATTCATCAATGGGGTACTCAGTTGCATTGTTTAGAAGCCCACAACACGTGAGGTCCGTGACCAGCCAATAATCCTTGTGTTCGACTTGGATGATGAGAAGTTTCACACTATAGAGTTTCCTCCCTTTATAGAGTTGCCCCCTTATTATGACTTGGGACTAACATAGATCATGGGTTCCCTGGCCTTGTATCATCGTGGTGATGGATCATGTAATGAATTATCCATCCTTTGTATATGGTTAATGGAGCTTAAGAAGTCTTAAGGACAATCAGTTGTACCATTGTGATCATATTAGAGTGGCTGTGACATGGCCTAATATATATAATTATTTCGATCTCGTGTCTATGCTGAGCAATAACTTGCTCTTGTATAGAGTAAATGACAAAGAATGTTCTCTTCCCGAGCATGTAGATCCCCAATTGGTAACGGAGAGGGGAAGCCATCTTCTTGTCTATTGTTTAGAGAAGAAGCAATTCATGTCTGTCTGGAGGAATTCCAAGATGGTTCCAAGCAAAAGGTTTTGTTCCAAGCCTTGTATCTCCCATTGCTATTGCATGTGGCATGACAAAGAAAGATACTAGGTTCAGGTTCCAAGGGCTACACCTGGAAGTGATGGGCTACTCCTCCTTATGTGAGTTAATGGATTCTTGCCAATTCCACCCCACTTTCAGCATCTATAGAGGATCCCATCTCTCTTGGTAACGGTGTGGATCTTTTTGTTACACGTTTATGAAATTAGGGATGGTATGTGTAATTGTCAGAAACTAGTGGATGGTAAGTATAATTAGTCCATAGTCCAAGGGTAGTACATGTAATTTTCACAACTGATAATTATTTTCCCTTAATATATTCTAAGATTTTGATATATATAAGCTTTGTTTCTTTTGGTGGCCTTCATTTTTTTTTGTCTCATGCTCATTGGAACTGCATAATTTTGTGAAGGATAAGTATAATTATTATTTTTCCCCATGGAAAGATAAGGAAGGCTTTCTTTGAAATCTTCCTTTCTGAGATAGTTAACGGACATGACTAGTCTCAGGTTCCATCTGCACTAGATAACCCACCCTTTATGGTAGGATTTTTACCTCTCTAGTTTTAGTTGTCAAAGTTTGAGTTTTTTTATTAATTTTTTTCAAGATTTGTTATCTTTATATAGGATAATGGGATTATGTTGAAATTTGAGCCCCAAATGAAAGCATTATACCATAGGAGATCTACAAACTCTTATTAGACATGCAAATGTGATATGCATGAGCTGCTGGAGTAGTCTTCGGCAGATTTCAGAATGCCACAAATGTGATATGCAAGTTATTTTCGCATGACTTGAAAATTAATAAGAAAAGTAGGACAATACAAAGGTGGAACAGAAATAAGATTTACTTAATGGTATTAGATGACTCAAGGTGTGATGATCCATGCTCATTCGATACAGATAAACTGTTTTTCTTGTTGTATACCATACTTAAATTTTATTTTATATTTTGATAGATAGGCCTAAGGATTATTGAACTCATGGTAATTCTATACAATAGCTTGTTAAGAGAAATAAAATATAGGAAGCAGGCTTTTAGAAAGCAATTGATCTAGCTGTGTTGTAGCTTTCTTCTCTTTTCATATGATGTGTTCTTACTCCTTAGTATAAGCTAGCAATTTGAGGGCTACAAAAGACTTGTACTTCTTCTAGGGTTTCCCTAGACTCATCCCCAAACAAGAATTCCTTCCCATCTTCCCTCTTGGCATATGACAAACCCAATCTTGACTTTGCCTGCCTTAGGTCACCAATGCCTGAGTTTGTGTCTGGCCCTGCAAACCCACCCATAACGGGTGCAAGCGGTGGCCCGATAAGGAGCCCATCTGCCCCAAATTGAGGTCCTCCCCTGGCATAGTCAAAGAGTGCAGCACCACTACCTCCTACTTTGGGTAAAATAACAGGTTCTATCTCTTTATCATCCTTCCAGTAAAAGAGGAATGCATCGAACGTGTCGTAGTAATCATCTGTGCTCCGGTAACCTTCTGGGTTGAATGCGCCAAACTTGAAAAACTTGGTTGTATAGCCAATTACTACACAAGGTCCCTTGAAGTCACAGCAGTTGTGGAATGAGGTTGCACTGAATCCATCAATGGAGGCTCTATAACAACACTTGAGCTCTCTACCTGCTCATATCATACAGTAGCAGATGCATTAGTCATTATTTTGTATTGAAAGATATTAGTTGTTGAGAGAAAGTGAGAGGAAGAGAGAGTACCTTGCAAGAAAGTCCTGTGAAGCAGAGAAGGTGAGAAGGGAAGATCAATGTTATGGTAATTGGGTTGTGGTTTCTCCTGGCTTGGTCTCTTGCTTTTGTTCCAATCAAAGAAGCTTGAAGGGCTTTTCTTCCATATTGGGAGGATGGAGTTTGAAATACAAGCCATCCAGTTATGGCTAAGACTAACTCACTCTCTACTGTCTACGCCTTCCCTCTCTCGGCCACCCAAACTTATTCCTTATCCTCCCCATTTTTAGGTGATGCCACGAGTCACTTTTCTATTGGATGGGATTTCTCAGATATCGAGGATAATAGTTTGGATATTTGTGTAGAAAGGAACATTAATAATGAGATCTCAATTGTTGACGAATGTTTAGTGTTTACTGTGGGATACTTGTTTTTACTCATGAAAGGTTTGCATACTTCTTTTTTGTGCATAATTGCATTTTCTAGGACTGGAAAAGTTAGGAATATTTTGTTGTATGTTAGGGCCTTTAATATTTGCTTTCGGACTGAGTGACTCGTCACCAATAGGGGAAGATCTATGACTTATGACTAGGGCTGCAAGGGTCAGTCCCATTATTGGGGAAGGGAAGGGGAAGGGGAAGGGGAAGGGGAAGGGGAAGGGATTGGGCCAGGCTGAGGAGAGGAATGAAAAAAGAACAAGAGGAGAAGAAGATGAATAAAGAACAAGAAAAAGACAGGGTCGGGCTGGGTCAGCAGGTTCCGCCCAAAGCATCAATCCTGCCCAGCCCAGTCCCAAGTCAGGACTAGAAATTCTCAGTTCTAACCCCGTTTCAAGACCTGGATATATCAGGCCAAGCCCTGTTCAGGCTCAAGGTAGGCCGTACGCTTGAGTTGACAGTGCCAAACATGCACCTCTAGACCCTTAATAATAATAAAACTAAAATTACATTTTTTAATTAAAAAAAAAAAAAAAAAGCAAACATGTTGCTCACGTTCATATTTATTCTTTACTTTTCTGATCAATGGAGTTGTATCCATCCAATGGTATAGACTTATTTTTCCCCTTTTAATTTCAACTAGCTTTTTGTTTAGATGGTATTAATAGTGTTCCTACCGTTCTAGCGACAAATCATGCATTTCTCATGTCTAAGGTCTAAATCACTCATGGCGACAAAACTTTCTACTACAATACATGAAATAAAGATCTATGAATAACTACTATCTTTTCATTCAATACATTTTAACGATTTAAATATTTAAAATTAATTAGATATGTAAATAGAGCGAATTTGAATCGGATAAACCAATATTCAAATCTATATCCGATTAATATAACAACTACCCGAACTTGATATATTTACCAAAAAAATTTTTTATCCGAATTTGATATGATATTGGACAGATACTTTATCTGATTATTTGAGTTCAAAACCGATAATATTCAAACATATAATTGTTAAAGAAATTATATAAAACAAGTAAATATTTTTTTCCCACTTGATAGAATATAAGAAAATATAGAATATATTATATATAAAGCCTACATTCTTAAATAATTAAGGATAATATTAAGTTATGGGCAAGGGATTGTTGGGTTAGTATGACTAGAATGAAGGGATTTATTTTGTTTTTTCCTATCTAAATTCATATTTTAATATCTTTCACTCTTACAATCTCACTGTCGTCATGCATGATTTAATATCTTACTTTATGTTATATTATTTAATTTCATAATAATTATAAGTATTTTTTCTCTTAATCTTATAGTAATTGCTTTGAACTCTTTGAATGTCATTATTTAAGTAATAATTGTTTAATATATTAGTATATGTTGCCCTTTTTTTTGTCTCATTGTTTGAATTCACCGTTTAAAACATGTATCGTTCTTTTTTTTTTCGTTTTAAAAAACAAACCGTATTTTTTACCGTCCTGTTTAGTTTTTGAGCCATTTGAAATGTTACCGTACTATTCAAAGTTTCTGTTCCCGTTAACTAACTAACTAACTAACTATATATATATATATATATATATATATATATATATATATATATATATATATATATATATATATATATATATATATATATATTTTTTTTTTTTTTTTTTTTTGATTAATCGTTAACTAACTATATTAACTAACTATGATATAGAGGAGTCACAAGTTAAAGGGTAATGATTCTAACTTTTTTTTTTTGGTAAACGGTAATGATCCTAACCAAATGGTCTTCGCTACACAGTCAAACAGCTATGTTTCCCTTCTTTTCTCTTTTGTTCGTTTATGTTTGATTGCATGTAAGGGTGTGTTTTTTTATTCTCAGTAATTCCCATTAAAGGTTCATTACATCTCATTTTGGAGAGTTCATCATCCTTAACACCCCAAATAAAAAGTGAAGTAAAAAAAAAAAAAATTGGAAGTTCATACTCAAATTCCATTTAACAAACATATGACCATAAATGTAGTTTTTTATTCTCAGAAATACTAATCAAAGCTTCATTACATCCCATTTCGGATGGTTCACCAACCTCTACCGAAGAAATAATTGGAGGTGAAAAAGAAGTGAAATGAAAAATTCAAGCCTGAGATGGAGCTAGATAAGAAAACAGGGGTGCTGCCTAGAGGAGGAGATAAGAAGTGAAAAAGAAGAATTAAGAAGAAATCTGATTGATCTTCAATCTGGATCTCCTAAAATCTCCATGAGTTCTCACATTTGGGGATTCTTATCTCAAGTAGGATTCCTCACATTCTAGAAATCTGACCATCGGATTGAGCTGAAATTTTGATATTATATTCCACTACCTGCCTAAAGTACTCGACCAGCCTTTTGACTAGATCAAAACCCTTGGTTTGTTGATATTTAAATCCCTTGAAATCTGATTTTTTTTTTTTTTGATAGGTAGTGGCTCCAAGGAGAGTAGAGCTCATGACCTCTTTTTTGAGGTATTGGTCTTTTTCCAACAAGCTGTTGCCCTTGGGGTTGAAATCTGATTTCTTTACTTCAATGCGATTCTGGTTTTCATGCTAGAAGCCTACTGTTAAAGCCCTCTTTGACCATTCTCCTTCAACAGTCCCGATCTGAACCAACGAATTTGTCATAGCCGATCTCTGAGCGTTCAATCGATCAAATGGATACGACCCTGAATGATGATAGTTATGGCTGTTTAATCCTTTGTGCAGACCGCAACAAAACGAGCCAGAGAAAGACGCAAAAGCCGCGGACAACGAGGAAAAAAACCTTTCAAAAGGAGAGAGATCCCAGAAATGTCGACATTTTGGAAAGTCCGTTTCGCCAGGTTTCCGAGATTTTTCAGAGCTAATTAGATATGGGTTTTCAAGGAAGATAAATTAGGATTGAAAAAAGGAAAATTCGGCTGTTTTTGTTGTTGATTGATACAGTTCGTGATTTGCTGTAGGAAATCAGGGCAATGATTTCGAATGGCAATGAAACTTTTGTTGAATATTGTGCTTCCCTTGCTTGGCTGCAAATGAAATCTCTGATTGTTTGAACTCAAGAAACTACATTGGTTTCATGAAGCAGTGGCCTAAGTTTTTGGATTCCTAGTGTTACGGTTGAAAATCGTTCACTGGTCTGCGATCCGAGCGACCTGTAATCACAGAAATTAAACAAGGGAATTGGGCGACTAGGCCTCGGGTACAGTTCGATGCCTAAGTCAGATTCCTAATATAAACAGTCAAGAGACAGCAAGAAGCTATCTCCAGTTTAGAGAAAGAGGGGATCGAAGAAAGAGTTTAAGTGTAAGAAGAAGGAATGAGTGAATAGTGAGATTGTCAGTGTCCATTACCTTGAAGATTCATCTTTACTTATAGAGATTGGGGAGAAGCATGGAAGTACCGGGACTCAATGAAGTAGATCGCCAATAGGACTGTCAGGTGTCGCTCTAAGAGACGCCCAGGTCATAGACTCCGAGTAGGAGTGGGAGACTGTAGCCAAGGAAGCTAAGTCGGTCAACAATAAGAGTGACACGTGTCACCATACGAGTGGTCATATGGTCGTGATGATCGGCATCGTGTTGTACTAGGAGAAGGACTCCTATGACGTAATCTAATTACCTTAGGTCTCTGGACTCCGACAAGGAAACGTAACACAGTAGGATTATGCCTCGGACCAGGCGTCATGTCCCGATGGGACTGTACTTCCTCCTAGGAAACGTATCCGGATAGAACTATGACTCCGAGCGTTCAAGGCCGAGCACTACATTGTTCATCTGGTCGACCTAGAAAACTTTGGGTGCCACGTGTAAGATTTTAATTGGATGATGTTTTTCCCCCATAACAGATGTCCCTTGCGCTTTCAGGTGCGAAGGATTTGATAGTGCAAATATACTCCGTCAAACATTATAGATCCGATCGGACATAACTTGAACCTACTAAGTGGTGGTTGTCGGTCCTCCTATAATTGTTACGATAGTCTCCCTTCGTGGTCAGATATTCCGAGTAAGAGGATGGCAGTTGTCGCTAGCTGTCTCCATTACCAGTTTAGTACAAAATTCAAGGCACCTCGATCCCTAAGCGTTGCAGGTTCACACCGTTGATCTTCGAGAGATTCGAACCGCCATTCCCATCTAACGGTTAGGACCAGACCGTCGAGTCTCAAGAAGACGCAACATAAATAGCCGCTCTGATCTTGAATGGCTGACTCAATCCAACGGTGGATATTCGATTGATGCGTCTCAAGAAGACGTGAAATTAATCGACCTCGGAGCCGTTATGATGAGCTGACATCAGCCTGTCACGTCTCGTTCGGTGCGGCAGACCTTCCGCCACTACTGTAGCGCCACGTGGTCGAAAGATGAACAACTTCTTTTCAGACTCACGCTTATAAGTACCCCTCCTTCCTCTTGCTCGATCATTTGGATGAATCAAGGTCGGAGTCTTCATTGTCTGGTCGAAGGTTTTTCCAGTCTTCAAGTCCTTCGCGCGCCTCCTCTGCCTTTCTTCAATCAGTAAGTCTTCTTTCACCTGTCCTTCATTCTCCTGTCTCCTCCATCTTTCTTTTCTTTTACATGCTTGCTAGTTCGTCTTCTTCCAATAGTGTCAGACCACTAGGAAGAGTGAGAGAGAGAGAGAATCTATGGCCCAGTATCGGACTTCCTCTTTGGACAAGTCTTCTTATTCGCTAGAAGAGTTGTCAGCCACCCCTAGATATCCTAGTAGGAAGGGAAAAACCTGAGATGGTGAGTAGAAATATTTGGGATGGACTAATAATGGGTTTGTATAAGGGTCCACCATATCCCTAAACTCTGTCAGTCTGGAGTTCGACTCAGAGGCCACCGAGTCGGAGGGCTCTAGTAGGGCAGCTAGTGTACTTAAATCTCGGGAAGTCGTTCCTTCGGCTTCTTGGCCTGCTTCTAAAGAAGAGCTTAAGGTGGGCTTCCCTGAGGCTGTTAAACGGAGCCGACCAGCAGGTACATCTGCTCAGACGGCTCCTCACTAGAGGAGCGATCGTCCCATGATTCCGCCTGTAGATAAACTCCCCGCTTGGCAAAGGTAGTCTCTGATATGGCCCTCTCCCTGATTCGTAGGGTCTGCAACTGGATGCCCCCATTATGGACATCCTAGTCCGGCCTCCTACGGCAAAGGAGAGGGCCTGCACCCTACACCTTTCTGGGTCTGCGTGTACGAGCACGCTTTGAAGTCTGGCCTTCGATCCCCGTTACACCCCCTTGTGGTTGACATTCTGAAGGTGTATCGCATTGCCCCCTCCCAATTGACTCTGAACGGGTGGCGGTGCATCTATGCCTTCATCATCTTTGTCCGCTGGCTGGGCAAGGATCCGACCGTGAACCTCTTCCAATCTTTATTTAAATTTTCTAGTCTGACCGAAACTCGCTCTATGAGTGGGTGGTATTGCTTCAGTCAAAGGGATGTGAAGAAGCTCCCCTTGATTTCTCAGAAGCCTTCCTTTATCCATAGGTGGAAGGAGAAGTTTTTCTTTGTGGATTCTCTGTCGGGCGGTCCGGCACTGCCTCTGTCCAACGCATGGCTCGTGGTGGACGCGACCGGGTTCAATAGGATGCCCATCCTAATCTCAGAGGAAAAACATGTCTTCCAGAAGGTAAAGGAGGGCCAGACTGTCTGGTACACTGACTTGACAGATCCCCAGAAGCTGGCCGAGCATGGCCTGTTAGGTGAGTTTTATGTCAAACTGTCATCCTCCGATCGGGTAATTAGTGTCAGTACTGACAGTTTCTTTGGTTCTTTTATTGCAGTGAACTTCTCAAGCGACCAACTCGTGGCCTTGATCCTACGTAAAATGGCCGTGGAGGCAGCCGGCCAGAGGGATGAACAAGATGGCGTGGTCATCACATGATCACCTGTAGCAGCCGAGGACCCCAAGGGTAAGAGGCCCGTTCCTGAGGCTCCCAAGAAGAAGATCCGATCGGCCTAGGAGTTGCCAGCCGATATATATAAGACAAGGGCAACCGTGAAGGTGGGTTCACGGGACGGTGACTGGAAGGGTGCCGAGGCGAAGGAAGTCCAGCCCCTTCAAGCGGTTAAAGTGGTCGACCTGACCAAGGCTGCCGATAGGAAGGCGAGGGGAGACACTGTCCGGCCTGTGGAGGACGACCCTGAGAGGAAAGTGGAGGTGGCTATGTTTGCCCCCGAGCTTAACTTGAAGAGCACCGACTCGGTGTTCAAGAGCTCGCACGCGGCGAGGATCATGTTGACCCAGAATCGTCTCCCAGAGGATGTCGCCTTCACCTTGTCTTTGGAGATGGGGTTACTGCTGAAGAGGATCTTCCTCGCCAGTACTCAGGTAGGACGATCAATTCTCTTTTCCTTATTTTTACTTCTACTTTGTTTTAGAAGGTTCACTAACTAAACTACTTATCTGACTTTCAGGGTAGCAACCTCATGGCCGAACTGTGCCAGAAGGCTGCGACCATGACCATGGAGCTGGACGATCAGAGGGCGCTGGAAGTCTCCCTTTGAGAGGCTCTAAAGATGGCCGAGGAGAGGTTGCTCGAGAAGACCTCCGAGGTTAAGGGTCTCGCCTTGGAGAAGTCTTACCTCCGTACTTCTCTGGACAAGGCAGAGGATGCTCTTTTGGAGGAGCACGAGCGGGTGCACCAGGTGGAAGCAAAGCGGTTGGCTAAGGATAAAGCCAGGTTGGCTAAGGGAGCTTTGGCCAAGGCGGAGGAGTTCCAGGCTAAGATCCAGGAGCAGGCCGTGGCTGACTATCTATCGTCTACCCAATACATTGACGACTTGGAGGAGGCCACCAGCGGGTTCTTCCAAAAGGGTGTCTACTTGAAGGAGTAGCTCATCGATAAAATTATCGTGGTTGACTACTCCGACATACCGATCGTGGCCGAACAGGAAGCCATGGAGGTGACCCAGTGATGGGAGGCCGAGGATATGCTGGAGGATGATCTGCCTGCTTATGAGGTGCCTTAAACACCGATTGTAGAGCTTCCTGAAGTGCACCTGCTGAGAGACGCCCCTGTGGACCCTACTGTCAAATACGGACCTGCTTGAGACTTATTTGGCCCTGTACGGCTATTGTAATTTTTCTTTCTCTTTTTGTAAAGTTCTGCCCCTCCGAGGGGTTACTGCTGCCCCTTGTGGGCTTTTATAAATGAAATTTGTTGTTCACAATATTCTTGTACATGTGCTTTACCACTTCCTTATCTTGGTGTTGTACTACCCCTACCCCTGAAGTGTAATCGGCCTGAATGTTGAGCAGGCCGAGGACACTTGAGTTTGTAGTGATTTGGCTAAGGCTTGGGAAAGGTTGGCACATACCCCTGAGCGGTATGTTGCTATTGAAGTAACGCATTTTACTGAGTGGCCTGAGGGGCTGGGTAGGTAGATATTAGTCAGGTCCACGTGCTGATCACACCTGCTTGTGGGTATGAATGGCAGAGTTGCTGGGGACCAGCATGCTACTCGTACCTGCTTGTAGGTATGAGTAGGTTGTGTCGAGTATGGTCTGCATGCTATCCCTACCAGTTTGTGGGTATGAATAGGCAAATGCTTGTGAGATCTGCATGCTAGTCATACTTTCTTGTGGGTATGAATAGACAGAGTCACCGGTGACCAGCATGCTACTCATACCTGCTTGTGTGTATGAGTAGGCTATGTCAAATATGATCTGCATGTTACTCCTACCTGCTTATGGGTATGAGTAGGCAGATGCTTGTGAGATCTGCGTGCTAGTCATACCTGCTTGTGGATATGAATAGGTAAAGTCATTGGGTCCGGCATGATACTCGGACCTGTTTGTTGGTGTGAGTAGGTCGGCTAGGCTAGATGGAACGGCTGTGCAGAGTTTTGTGAAATGTAATTGCTCGGATGTATGGACGCAATGATAAGACTTCTTGTATTAAAACTATATCTGAGTTGGTGCCCCTAGGGGGTCTGGCTTACAACTGAGATGACTTGCTATGAAAGGGGGAATGACATCATGGGCCTGGACAGGTCGATTGACCCAATTGTAGAAAAAAAAAAACTAACTACAAAGCGGTAAACTGAGGTGGTGCTCACTGGTAGTACTTGCGGAGGTTGGTGGTGTGCCAGGTTCGGGGGATGTCTTCCCCACTGAGGGTGGACAACGTGTATGAACCCGGTTAGCCTGACTTGACGACGCGATAAGGACCCTCCCAATTTTTGGCCATCTTGCCCTGGTTGGTTTGCTCGTAGACTGCCGCTTTTTGGAGGACAAGGTTCCCGACTCTAAACATCTTAGGCAACACCGTTTTGTTATAGAGTCGGGCTATCGCTTGCTGGTATTTGACCATTATGAATGCTGACGATTCCCGCATGTTCTCCAAGTCATCTAGATTTGTCTGGAGGTCATTGGCGTTGGTGTCTTCACTGAAGTTCAGAATCCGGTATGTGGGGTGAAATACTTCTACTGGGACGACTGCCTCCTTGTCGAAGGCTAGCATGAACGAAGTTTCACCCATGGGGGTTCTGCAAGTGGTCCGATACAACCAGACAATGCTGGGTAGCTGGTCGACTCATTTCTTCTTTTCGTCAACTACCATCTTTTTCAGGCCGGACAGTATGGTATTATTCATGGCCTCGGTCTGCCCACTGGTTTGAGGATGACCGACCGACCTAAAACGATGGTCGATCTGGAACTCTGCACAGAACTCTGGGAAGGATGCGCTGGCAAACTAGGTGCCATTGTCTGTCACAAGGATTCGGGGTACGCCGAACCTGTATATTATGGAGTGTCTGAACCACTTTGGTCGAGTTAATCTTGGCAACAACATTGACTTCGATCCACTTCGTGAAGTAGTCAATGGCTACGATGACATACTTCCGTTGATATGTTGCTTTGGGGAAGGGCCCCATGATGTCCATAACCCAGATGGCGAATGAGAGAGGGCTCGTAATCTACTGTAAGGGTGTGGCCGGAGCATACATACTGGTGCATAAAACTAACACTTCTCGCACTTGCTTACCAACTCGATGCAGTCATCATGCATTTCGGGCCAGTGATAGCCTTGCTGGAGGGTTTTTTTTGGAATAGTGACTGGCCTTCTTGGTGCCGACTGCAGATGCCCTCGTGGGCTTCTTTCATGACTTGTCCAGCTTTTTTCGATCGAAGACATCGAAGCAACAACATGGTGTAGGATCTCTTGTACAACACGTCATTGTGAATGGTGTATTGCCTTGACTTAGCCTGGACGTGTCGTGCTTCCTTTCTGTCCTCCGGAAGTGCACTTGTTCGGAGGTAGCTGTAAATGGGGTCATACCAGCTAGTGGTGGCTGCGATTGGTGCAACTTGTTCGGTAGAGCAGCTGGCGCGTTCCAATAGCTCCACATAAATGGCAGAGTCCATTTCAGAGATGTCTGCCAAGCACAACCTTGACAGCTCGTCTGCTTCAGTGTTCTGGTTTCGACTCACATACTGCAGTTCGATACTCCAGAAGGCCGTGATGGCCATGTTGACTTTTTCCAAGTACTTCAACATCCCTGGCTGCCTGGCTTCATAATCCCTGTACTTGCCGAATGACCAGCTGGAGTCACTATGGACTATGAATTGTCGAATAATGAGGCTTTTTGCTAACCTGAGACCGGCCAGTAGCGCTTAGTACTCTGCTTCATTGTTTGTTGCCCGAAAACTGAACCTGACTACCGATCATACTTTGAACCCTTTCGGACTTGTCAGTATCACCCCTGTGCCAGATCTACTACCCATGGAGGACCCATCTAGCTGTAGTATCTACGGTGCCTCGACTGGTATGGGCCTGTTCTCAGCCTCAGGCTCCACTTCTTCCTCCTCTAGTAGGGTGCTTTCTACGATGAAGTCTGCCAATGCCTGAGCTTTGATGGCTGTTTTGGGCACATACTTTAAGTCGAACTCGCCAAGTTCCACAGCCCAATTTACCAGCCGACCGGAGGCATCCAATTTTGACAACACCTTCTTCAGAGGTGTGTTAGTGAGCACAGAGATGGGGTATACCTAGAAGTATGGTTGGAGCTTCCGTGTTGCTATAACTAGAGTGAGTGTAAGCTTCTCGATTGGCTTGTATCTTGTCTCTGCATCTAATAGTACTTTGCTGATGTAGTATATTGGACGTTGTACTCTGTCTTCCTCCTTCAGTAAAACAGCACTCACAGCTAAGTCGGAGACGCTGAGGTAGAGCTGCAATTCATCTCTGGGGTTAGGTTTAACTAGCAAAGGCGGTGAGGATAAGTAGGCCTTGAGGTCTTCGAAGGCTTTCTGGCATTCCTTTGTCCACTCGAATTTCCCAGCCCCTTTAAGTGTCTTGTAGAAGGGAAGGCACCGTTTGATCGATTTGGACATGAAGCAGCCTAGGGCCGCTATCCGACCATTCAGCTCCTGCACTTGCTTGGGTCTGGTCAGTGTGGCCATGTTCAGTATGGTCGTAATCTTCATAGGATTGGCTTCTATACCCCTTTGTGAGACCATGAAACCCAGGAACTTACCAGAGGTGACTTTGAAAGCACACGTCATAGGATTCAGTTTCATGTTATGTTTGCGAAGGACTTAGAATGCTTTGTCCAGGTCAGCTAGATGAAGGTCAACTTGCTTGCTCTTCACTAGAAAATTGTCAATGTATACCTCCATGTTGCAACCGGTCTGATTTCTGAATATTTTGTTCACCAACCTCTGATAGGTGGCTCCTGTGTTCTTTAGGCCAAAAGGCATGACCGTATAGCAGAAGAGCACTTGGTTGGTGATGAAGGAGGTGCACTCCTCGTCGGACTTCTTCATCTTGATCTAGTTGTACCCTGAGTATGCGTCAAGGAAGCTGAGCTGCTGGTGTCCAACCATGGCGTCTATCAACTAGTTTGTGAGCTACAGTGGATAGCTGTCATTCTGGCAGGCTTTGTTGAGGTCCATGAAGTCTATGTAGATCCTTCACTTTCCTCTTGTTTTGGGCACCATGACCACATTTGCCAGTCAGTCTGGATAAACCACATCACGAATGAAGCCGACTCTTAATAATTTCTAGACCTCTTCATCTATAGCCGATTATCAGGTAGGCGCTAAACTCCTCTTCTTCTGCTTGATCGGGTGGTGCTGGGGGTCGACCGTAAGGTGGTGCTCAATGACTTCTCTTGGGATTCCTGGCATCTCAGAGGCCGACCAGGTGAACGCATCGAGGTTCTACCTCAGGAACCCAACCAACTCCTCTTTCTTCTCATCAGGTAGCAAGGAGCCGACCTGGAATGTCTTCTTGGGTTGGTCGCCCGCTATTGGTATTTGTTGTAACTCTTTGGCTAGTTCCCCCTTCTCTGGCCGATCACTGTCACGGACATCCACTATATGAACTGGGGCTGTCTTCAAGGCTCTCTGGCTATTTCTCAGCTCTGTAGCATACCATCTTCTTGAGACCACTTGGTTGGCTCTACATTCTCCAACCCCATTCTCTGTTGGGAATTTCATCACCAGGTAATAGGTGGACATGCACGCTCTGAGCTTGTTTAAGGACAGGCGGCCGAGTATCACATTGTGGTTGGCCGTTCCACTACCATGAATTCTACCATCACTCTCTACTGTTTGGGTTTTTGGCTGAGCACTACAGGCAACTGGATACCTCCTTTCACCTTCACTAGTTCCCAGAAAAACTGATGAGGTCGAAGGTGATGGATTGGAGCTGAACGTCCCCTATCTACATCCTCTGGTATGCATGGTAGAATATGATATCCACCGAGCTCCCTGTGTCCACTAGGCACTTAGCCACATCATAGTGTCCAATCCCAGTAGTGAAGACGATGACATCTTCTTGGGGGACTGCCACATTGACGAGGTTCTTGTCACTGAATGTGATGATTTCTCTAGTTCTTGCCTTTTTAGAAGGCCATTCGGTTTTTTCTACTAGGCAGGAATAAGCTTTGGCTGACCTGTTAGACGTATTTCCTACTGATGGTCCCCCTATGATTGTGAGGACTATCTTTCCTGCACCTTTGGGTCCCCTGGTGATGGCATAGACGCCGCTATCGCCTGGAATTCGCAACTCGGTGATTGTGCGGGGTCGGTTCTCTGGAGGAGGGATGGCTACCAACCATCGACCAGATGGGTACCTTTTTGATGCCAAGCTGGATCTTAGCCTACTTCTACAGATCAAACTAGGTTCTGACCAGGCCGGGAGGGACCCGAACTAGATGTGCCATCTCCCTCCTAGTCGTTCCATTATCGGTACTCTAGCTTGCTTTTTTCCAGTTGGGCTTCTGAATGAACCAAACTGTATGGCACCTACCTACTGCCTCGGGGCTTCCGAGCCACCTTCAGGATCTTTGTCATCTCTTCCGTTCGAAGTATCATGGTGCTAGTTCCTTGGAGGTGGAGGGGGTAGATCGCGATCTCTTCGAGCCGGTACTGGTCCCCTGACAATGTCTCTGTTGAAATTACGATAGTATCCTCGTTTGATGAGATCCTTAATTTTCCCCTTTAGGTACTTGCACTCATTTGTGTCATGACCATAGTCGCGATGGAAGCGACATTATCTAGAGCGGTCTTTATTCTTTCCTTCACTGACCAGCTTTGGAGGTGGTCGGATGTGCCGATCATTCTTGATTACCTCCAGACTTTCCATCATCGAGGTGGTGAGCAGAGTATAGTAATCAAAGGTTTTGTACGGATGCCGGTTCCCGTGCTCTTTGTAGGACCTTTATATTTTTGGGTCACTGGTGCTTTGGGTCTGATCAGCAAGTTCAAACATTTTTTTGTCTGTTGGCTTCTCATCGACCTTTAAATTGTTGACCGCATTGTTTTTCTGGGCCTTGGTTGTTTGGTCAGCTGAAGCGTACTTCTCGCACCTGGTGAGCAGGTTGTCCAAGGTCTTTGGAGGCTTTTTGGCAAGGGACCAACAAAGCTGTTCGTCTGTCACTCTGGCATGTAGGCTAGACATGTGTACCATCGGATCGACATCCCTGATCTCCAGTACCTCCGCATTGAAGCACTTAATGAAGTCTCGTAGGGATTCATCCTTCTGCTGCTTTACCGTCAATAGGTGGTAGGATGTCTTCTTACGCACTCAGCTCACTTGGAAGTGCGTCAGGAACTTGTTCGATAGCTGCTCAAACGAGGTGATACTCCTCGGAGGCAAGTCGTTAAACCATGTGCGGGCAGGACCTCTAAGCGTCGAAGGAAACGCTCGACAGATCAGGCTGTCGTTGAGTGGGTAGAAGAGCGTCGTGGAGACGAACGCATCTAGGTGCTGTTTGGGATCAATTGTTCCATTGTAGGAATCCAGAACTGGCATCTTAAAATTCTCAAGAGGAGGAGCCCTCATGATTTCATCAGAAAGTGCAGTGACGGCCGTATAGGCGGTCCTCTATGGGACGAGCAAATTTTGTTCCACCTATTGGAGCCAAGTAGCCAATTCCAACAACTGTCTTTTGACCTCCAACAGTGGAGCTGGCAGTGGAGGTGCCACTGCTATGGCCGGTGTCTCCAAGTTCACTTGTTGCTGGTGAAGGGCATCAAGGAAAGACCTCGTGTCCCTCTCTGGCTAAAGATGTGGACTGCATATGCCCTGCGAGTAGTGGCGGTCGGTCGGTTGGTTCCTAGTGGAGGATCCTGCCACGCTCCTAGCTGGCATGCCAGGAGTCCTGCTGCAATCATGAGATCCGACAGGGGGGTAGGGATTATTTGGTGTTGCTTTGGCTGATCCCACCGGTGTAGGTGGTGAGCGGCCTAATTTGCTGTTGGTTAGGCACTAGTACTGGCAGAGGGTTAACGGTTGCCCCTCCGATTGTCGAGTTGCTTGTGCGAGCTGCTCTCAGTGTTTGAGCCAACTGGTTGATCTGCTGCCTTAACTCATCGAATTATTGGCGAGTTAGGTACTGAGGAGGAGGCGGAGGAGGTGCCGCTGCAGTTGGAATGGGCGCTAGCGTCGGGGTATGATTTACTTCGGCCATACTGGCACTACTATCTTCCTGAACTTGGACAGAGGGTTCGGAAGGTAGCTGTGAAGCCTGAGCGCGAGTCCTCCGGTGGGCCATCGAAAGTGGTTGAGATTCTTCATACGCTGTCCGTCAAACTTAATCAAGGGGTCCCACGGTGGGGGCCAAACTGTTATGGTTGGAAATCGTCTGCCGGTCTGCGATCCGAGCGACCTGCAATCACAGAAGTTAAACAAGGGAGTTGGGCGACTAAGCCCCGGATACACTCCGATGCCTAAGTCAGATTCCCAATGTAAACACTCAAGAGATAGCAAAAAGCTATCTCCAGTTTAAAGAAAGAGGGAATTGAAGAGAGAGTTTGAGAGTAAGAAGAAGGAATGAGTGAATAGTGAGATTGTCAATGTCCATTACCTTGAAGATTCCTCTTTTACTTATAGAGATTGGGAAGAAGAATGGAAGTACCGGGACTCAGGGAAGTAGATCGCCAATAGGACTACCAGGTGTTGCTCTGAGGGATGCCCAGGTCATAGACTCCGAGTAGGAGTGGGAGACTGTAGCCAAGGAAGCTAAGTTGGTCAGCAATAAGAGTGACATGTGTCACCATACTAGTGGTCATATGGCCGTGATGATCGGCATCGTGTTGTACTAGGAGAATTACTCCTATGACGTAATCTAATCACCTTAGGTCTCTGGACTCCGACCAGGAAACGTAACACAGTAGGATTAGTGTTCAGACCAGGCATCGTGTCCCGATAGGATTGTACCTCCACCCAAGAAACGTATCCAGATAAAACTATGACTCCGAGAGTGCAAGGCTGAGCACTACATTGTTCTTCTGGTCGGCCTAGACGACTTTGGGTGTCATGTGTAAGATTTTAATTGGATGATGTTTTTCCCCCATAACAACTAGTTTTAGTTATTCATCGATGACTTGGTTTTTTTTTTTTGGGAAAAGTATCTACCACACCTTTGTAGTATAGTTTAATCTTATCCACCCGTCTTCATTTATGATAATATCCTATTACCCTCTGACGACACCCAAACATTATTTAGACTCACATAATAGTTAAAAAGACTTTTTTACCCTCAATACTTTTCACTTTCGTTTTTATAATTTTTTTAGATTTTTTTATTTTATTTTGACAAAAAAATTTTTTTCATGAAATTTATTTTCACAATTGCCTTTGTTCCCCTCTGCCACTATTGGCCCTAAGCTTCCGCTAAGCATATCCAATTTCGCAAGACTTTCAGCAAAAAGACAGAAAGTTACAGAAAATTTGGCAAGCTGGAAGAAAAAGATCTTAGGAAATTCACAAATGACAGGTAAAAGTCTAAAATAACTTGTGATTTCAAATTTGAAATTGTTGGGAAACAAAAGACCTGGACCTGAATTTACGATTGCAAATTTGAAATAGCTCGAAAAAAAAAAAAACCTGGATCTCAATTTACAATTTGAGATCCTAAATCAGTAAATCAACCAAAAATTAGTGAATCAATCAAAAATTGCAGGCTTTTATCAAGCAATTTGAGATCCTAAACTAGTGAAATAACCAAAAATTGCAAGCTTTTATCAAGCAATTTGAGATCCTAAACCAGTGAAATAACAAAAAATTGCAAGCTTTTATCAAAGCTTTAAACAAAAAATGAAAAATCATTAAAGCTAAGGAGATTGAAGCTTTAGTAGCCCTGACTTCTTTGTAACTTCAGGTGCAGGTGGATTTGTCGAAATTTTCAAGGGGATTCTACCAACAAAATATAGATGGTAGTCAATGCATCGACCTCAACTTAAAGTAAGGGCTAGGCTGATGGGGTGTATGGTGGAGATCACAAGCATGGAGAGGCTGCTGCACAAGAACATGGTCTACATGAGGGGTGGTGCAGAAAAGGGAATGAGCTGATGATGGTGTACTATTACATGCTCCCTCAACCACTGGATCTTTGAGAATTCCTTGATCTAATTTTCCAAGTTATCAATTTAAATTACTTTTTGTACATTTCTTTTCTTAATACAACCTAAGATCCTTCCTGGCTTTTTGGACTGGTAATTCTTCAAGCCTCTGCGTTTCTTCTCTTGAAGCCAGGAATCATATATGATTTTGAGACTTTCCCAAATCGATCCCTTCCATCTCCCCATTTGATATAGCTGCCGATGGATCATGCCTGAGTCGAAGGTGAGGATTACTTAGAGAGTCAGAGGCGTCTGAGGTAAGGATTCCAGACGTCTTCTCAGGCCAGGGCTACCGCCGATGGTAAAACAGTAAAATGGTGAAAATGGTGAAACCCTACCTACTCATTTTACCTTTTGTGAAAATGGTGAAACCAATTTGTGTTACCTTTTGTGATTTTTCTAATATCCTTCTGGTAACAAATAAAATTTTAAGTTTTTTTAAAAATAAAAAGATATAGAAGGGTAGTTTTGTCATTAATGAATTTGAGACGGTGACATGTCATTAGGTAATGGACATGACTTAATGGAGCGGGTCTAATTGATACATATTTTCAAAAGTAAGGGGTGTTAGTAATATTATCACAAACAAAAACGGGTGAGTGAGATTAAGCCATACTACATGGGGTATGGCAGATATTTTTCCTTTTTTTTTTTTAACAAAGGATGACTATTACAGTTTTTCTTTGAAAGAGAGTGAGCGTGAGGAGTTAAAAAAAAGTCATTTCAATCTTTATGTTAAGTAAGTTAATAGTGTGGAGTGCCATTGACATTATTGATGACAATGGGGATGATTGAAATTAAGATAAACCTTAGGGCAGGTGCGTGAAATTTTCCCAAAAAATAAAATGATTAATTTACCTTTCCACTAATACCAACAATTCCTGGAATAACAATAGATTTTAGTCATCAACTTGGCCCCTACTACTCCACTGATCTCGTTTGTACTATCCATAAGAAGACAGAAGCGCATATCTCAACTGGCACTTCTTCATGTCTTGCTTTGATGGTGGCATTTGCCAGATCCTCCTCCAAAATCACATTGGCTAGATCCCTCTATTCTCGTCTGAGTTTAGATCATCTCAATGTACTTTTATCTTTTTGGGATCTCGTGGCCATGACCGTGACCATGACCGTGATATGAGGCCTATTTTGAAGTATGCTATCCATTGAATATGAACAATGATGGAATCTTAAAAGAATACAAATACATGCAGGTGAATTATGATCTTACCAAAACAAACCCTGCAACGCTGGGCATCATGATTGACGGTCCCAAGGACCGCCATCTGGTCGCCATTGCTAGCATCTTGTAATGATTGACAACACACTAGGTGTTGGCTTATGCATCAATTCGGATGGAGGGTTTGGATTCAGCCGACACTCACGTATCGGGCATCAACTGGTGGGAGCTAACTCTCCTCCTAAACCCTTGGGAGGAGAGGATTTGGATCTGGATCCCCATATCTATTACTTTTCCACTTTTTAAACCATTTCCCCGATACTCATTTTTCTCACCCATTCATTTCAGAATCCCATAATTCTTGAGTAATATTCATTTTTGTTCTTCCTGTTCCCATTTTCCACCCCAAGGAGTGACAAGGCCTTGATAGGCCTGAATGGCATTGTTTACCATATGTTACGGTTGAAAATCATCCCGCTGGTCTACGATCCGAGCTACTTGTAATTACAGAAGTTAAACAAGGGAGTTGGGTGACTACGCCCCAGGTACTCCCCAATGCTTAAGTTAGATTCCCAATGTAAACAGTCAAGAGATAGCAGGAAGTTATCTCCAATTTAGGGAAAGAGGGGAACAATGAGAGAGTTTGAGCGTATGAAAGAATTGAGGGTGGATAGTGAGATTGTGAGTGTCCCTTACCTTCAGAGATCGTCTTTTACTTATAGAGATTGGGAAGAAACATGAAAGTACCGGGACACAGGGAAGTAGATCGCCAATAGGACTTCCAGGTGTCGCTCTGAGGGACGCCCAAGTCATAGACTCAGAGTAGGAGTAGGAAACTGTAGCCAAGGAAGCTAAGTCGGTCAGTAATAAGAGTGACACATGTCACCATACGAGTGGTCATATGACCGTGATGATCGGCATCGTGTTGTACTAGGAGAAGGACTCCTACAACGTAACCTAGTCACCTTAGGATTCTGGACTCCGATCGAGAAATGTAACCCAGTAGGAATATGCCTCCAACCAAGCGCCGTGTCCAGATAGGAATGTACCTCCACCCAGGAGACATATCCGGACAAAACCATGACTCCGAGAGTGAAGGTCCGAGTAGCCTTTTATCACGCCTGGTCGGCCTATATGATTTTGGGTGCCACGTGTAAGATTTACATTGGGTGCACAGAGATGGGGTATACCTGGAGATGGGGTGAGCACAGAGACCGGAGTCAAGCTTCTCGATTGGCTTGTATCTGGTCTCTGCATCTAGTAGTACCTTACTGACGTAGTATATAGGACATTGTATTCTGTCTTCCTCCTTCAGTAAAACAGCGCTCACCACCAGGTCAGAGACGTCGAGGTAGAGCTGTAATTCGTCTCTGGAGTTTGGTTTGACTAACAAAGGCGGTGAGGATAAGTAGGCCTTGAGGTCTTCGAAGGCTTTCTGGCATTCTTCTGTCCACTTGAATTTTCCGGCCCCTCTAAGTGTCTTGAAGATGGGAAGGCACCATTCGGTCGATTTTGACATGAAGCGGCCGAGGATGGCTATGCGACCATTTAGCTCCTGCACTTGCTTGGGTCTGGTTGGTGCGGCCATGTTTAGTATGGTTGTAACCTTCGTAGGGTTGGCTTTTATACCCCTTTGTGAGACCATGAAACCCAGAAACTTACCAGAGACGACTCTGAAAGCACACTTCGTAGGATTCAATTTCATGCTATGTCTGCGAAGGACTTGGAATGCTTCGTCCAGGTCAGCCTGCTTGCTCTTCACCAGAAAATCGTCGATGCATACTTCCAAGTTGCGATCAATCTGATTCCTGAATATTTTGTTCGCCAACCTCTGGTAGGTGGCTCCAGCGTTCTTTAGGCTAAAAGGCATGACTGTATAGCAGAAGAGCCCCTGGTTGGTGATGAAGGAGGTGTACTCCTCGTCAGACTTATTCATCCTGATCTGGTTGTACCCTGAGTATGCGTCCAGAAAATTGAGCTGCTCGTGTCCGGCCGTGGCGTCTATCAACTGGTCTATACGTGGAAGCAGATAGCTATCCTTCGGGCAGGCTTTGTTGAGGTTTGTAAAGTCTATGCAGATCCTCCACTTTTCGCTTGTTTTGGGCACCATGACCACATTCGTCAGTTAGTCTGGATAAACCACCTCACGTATGAAGTTGGCCCTTAATAATTTATGGACCTCCTTGTCTATAGCTGACTGACGGGCAGGCTCAAAACTCCTTTTCTTCTGCCTGAGGGCGGTGCTTTGGATCAACAGCAAGGCGGTGTTCGATGATTTCCCGTGGGATCCTTGGCATCTCCTAAGCCGACCAGGCCAACACATCCAGGTTTTGCCTCAAGAATTCAACTAACTCTTCTTTTTATTCCTCAGGTAGCAAGGAGCCAACCTGGAATGTCTTCTCGGGTTGGTCGTCTGCTACCGGGATTTGTTGTAACTCTTCGACTGGTTTTCCGCTATCTGGCAATCGCTGTCTCGGACATCCACTATGTGGACTGGGGCTGTCTTCAAAGCTCTCTGGTTGTTTCTCAACTCTATAGCATACCATCTTCTTGAGACCACCTGGTCGACTTTACATTCTCCAACCCCATTATTTGTGGGGAATTTCATTACTAGGTAGTAGGTGGACATGCAAGCCCTGAGCTTGTTTAATGACGGGTGATTGAGTATCACATTGTGGTTGGACGACCGGTCCACTACTATGAATTTGACCATCACTCTGTGCTGCTTGGGTTTTTGATCGAGCACTACAAGCAGTTGGATGCCTCCTTTCACTATCACTAGATCCCCAGAAAAACTGATGAGGTCGAAGGTGATGGGTTGGAGCTGGTCGTCCCCTATCTACGTCCTTCAATACGTGTGGTAGAATATGAACCTATCGAGCTCCCTGTGTCCACTAGGCACTTGGCCACGTCACAGTATCCGATCCCAGCAGTGAAGACGATGGCATCTTCATGGGGAACTGCCACATTGACAAGGTCCTCGTCGTTAAAGGTGATGATTTCTCAAGTTCTTGCCTTTTTGGAAGGCCACTTAATTTTTACTACCAGGTGGGAATAGGCTTTGGCTGACCTGTTAGATGTATTCCCTACGGCTGGTCTGCTTATGAGGACTATCTTTCCTGTAGCTTTGGGTCCCTTGGTGATGGCATAGACGCCGCTATCACTTGGAATTCGCAAACCGATACTTATGCCGGGTCGGTTCTCTGGAGGAGGGTTAGCTACAAAACGTCGACTAGACGGGTGTCTTTTTGACGGCAAGCGGGACCTCCGCTTACTTCTCCCCATCCTCTCAGAATCTGGCTGGTTCAGGGGGGACCCGAACTGGATGTGTTGTCTGCCACCTAGTCTTTCCTTCACCGGTACTCTGGCTGCCTTTTCTCCAGATGAGCTTCTGAAAGAGACAAACTAAATGGCGCCGACCCACTGCCTCAGGGTAGCTGAACCTCCTTCTGGATCTCTGTCATCTTTCCAAATGGAGTTAGGATCCTCGCTTGCTTCCGTTTGGCAATCATTGGGTTGCGGGTTCCTCGGAGGTGGAGAGGGTAGATCGTGATTTCTTCGAGCAGGTGTTGGTCCCCTGCCAGTATCTCTGACAAAATTGAGATAGTAACCTCGCCTGATGAGATCTTCGATTTCCTCCTTCAGGTACTTGCATTCGTTAGTGTCATGCCCGTAGTCGCAATGGAAGTGACAGTACCTGGAACAATCTTTGTTCCTTCCTTCACTGAGCGACTTCAGAGGTGGCCAGAGGTTTTGATCATTCTTGATTACTTCCAGAATTTTCGTCATCGAGGTAGTGAGCGGAGTGTTAGTTTCATGCCCGTAGTCGCGATGGAAGTGACAATATTTGGAACGATCTTTGTTCCTTCCTTCACTGAGCGACTTCAGAGGTGGTCGGAGGTTTCGATCATTCTTGATTACTTCCATAATTTTCGTCATCGAGGTAGTGAGCGGAGTGTAGTAATCAAATGTTTTGTACAGATACCGGTTCCCCTGCTCTTTGCAGGACCTTTGTTTCTTGGGGTCACCGATGTTTTGGGTTTGATCTGTGGGTTTGGATCTCTTTTTGTCACCCGACTTTTGATCAGCCTTCAAATTGTTGACGGCATTGGTTTTCTGGGCCTTGGTCGTTTCGTCGGCTGCAGCGTATTTTTTACACCTGGCGAGGAGGTCATCCAAGGTCTTTGGAGGCTTTTTGGCAAAGGACCAACAAAGCCTTTCATCCGTCACCCCGGCCTGCAGGCTAGACATGTGTATTGCTGGCTTGATATCCTTAATCTCCAGTACCCTCCGCATTTAAGCTTTTAGTAAAATCTCACAGGGATTCGTCCTTCTGTTGCTTAACCGTCGATAGGTGGTAGGATGTCTTTTTATGCACTTAGCTTGCTTGGAAGTGCATCAGGAACTTGTTCGATAGCTGTTCGAATGATGTGATACTCCTCGGAGGCAAGTTGTTGAATCATGTATGGGTAGAACCTCTGAGTGTTGAAGGAAAAGCTTGGCAGATCAGGCTATCGCTGAGCGGGTAGAAGAGCTTCGTGGAGACGAACACATCCAGGTGTTGTTTGGGATCGATGGTCCAGTTGTAGGAGTCCAGAACTGACATCTTAAAATTCTCTAGAGTGGGAGCCCTCATGATTTCATCAAAAAGCACTGTGACGGCCGTGTAGGCCGTCCTTTGTGGGACGACCTGGTTTTGCTCCACTTGTTGGAGCCGAGTAGCTAATTCCAACAACTGTCTCTCAACCTCCGACTAAGGAGTTGCTTGTGGTGCCGCTGCTGTAGTTGGTGTCTCCAAATTCACTTGCTGCTGGGGAAGGGCATTGAGGAAGGACCTCGCATCCCTCTCAGGCTGAAGGTGTGGACCATGCACTCCTTGCATCTGGTGGAGGTCAACCGGTGGGTGCCGTGCAGATGACCCTGTCGGGCTCCGAGCAGGCAAATTGGAAGCTCTGCTACGATCGTGAGATCCAGCAGGAGGGTAAGGATTACTTGGTGCTGCTCTGCCTGACATCGCAGGCGCAGGATGGTGATCAGCTGAGTGTGCAACTGGAGGCGCATTCTGCCCTGGTTCGGGCGAAGGGTTCGCACCTGCTCCTCTGGCTACCGAGTTACTTGTTCGAGTGGCTCTCAGAGTTTGAGCCAACTGGTTGATCTGCTGCCTCAACTAGTCGAATTGCTGACGAGTCACGTACTGAGGAGGTGGCGGCGGTGCTGTTGCCATCGGAACAGGTGCTGGAGTCAGGGTATGATTTACCCCAGCCGTACTAACACTGCTGTCCTCCTGAACTTGCGCAGAGGGTTCGGAAGGCAGTTGTAAAGCCTGAGCGAGAGTCCTCCAGTGGGCCATCGAAAGTGGTTGAGATTCTTTGTACGCTGTCCGTCAAACTCAATCAAGAGGCCCCACGATGGGCGCCAAACTGTTATGGTTGGAAATCGTCCCCCCGGTCTGCGATCCGAGCTACCTGTAACCACAAAAGTTAATCAAGGGAGTTGGGCGACTAAGCCCCGGGTACACTCCGATGCCTAAGTCAGATTCCCAATGTAAACAGTCAAGAGATAGCAGGAAGCTATCTCTAGTTTAGAGAAAGAGGGGAATGATGAGAGAGTTTGAGCGTATGAAAGAATTGAGGGTGAATAGTGAGATTGTGAGTGTCCTTTACCTTCAGAGATCGTCTTTTACTTATAGAGATTGGGAAGAAACATGGAAGTACCGGGATTCAGGTAAGTAAATCGCCAATAGGACTACCAGGTGTCGCTCTGAGGGACGCCCAAGTCATAGACTCAGAGTAGGAGTGGGAGACTATAGCCAAGGAAGCTAAGTTGGTCAGCAATAAGAGTGACACGTGTTACCATACGAGTGATCATATGGCCGTAATGATTGGCATCGTGTTGTACTAGGAGAAGGACTCTTACAACGAACCTAATCATCTTAGGATTCCGGACTCCGACGAGAAATGTAACCCGGAAGATTATGCCTTTGACCAGGACGTGTTCGGATAGGAATGTACCTCCGCCCAGGAGACGTATCCGGACAGAACCATGACTCTGAGCGTGAAAGGTCGAGCAGTTTTTTATCACGTCTGATCGGCCTATATGATTTTGAGTGCCGCGTGTAAGATTTACATTAGGTGATGTTCCCACATGTAAGCGGTCAAGAGATAGCAGAAGCTATCTCTAGTTTAGAGAAAGAGGGGAACGATGAGAGAGTTTGGCGTATGAAAGAATGAGGGTGAATAGTGAGATTGTGAGTGTCCTTTACCTTCAGAGATCGTCTTTTACTTATAGAGATTGGGAAGAAACATGGAAGTACCGGGATTCAGGTAAGTAAATCGCCAATAGTCAGATTGGCGAGTCCCAAGGAAGCTAAGTTGGTCAGCAATAAGAGTGACACGTGTTACCATACGAGTGATCATATGGCCGTAATGATTGGCATCGTGTTGTACTAGGAGAAGGACTCTTACAACGTAACCTAATCATCTTAGGATTCTGGACTCCGATCGAGAAATGTAACCCAGTAAGATTATGCCTTTGACCAGGCGCTGTGTTCGGATAGGAATGTACCTCCGCCCAGGAGACGTATCCGGACAGAACCATGACTCCGAGCGTGAAAGGTCGAGCAGTCTTTTATCACGTCTGATCGGCCTATATGATTTTGAGTGCCGTGTAAGATTTACATTAGGTGATGTTTCCCCCCCCCCCATAACACCATCAAAACAGTTTCTTTGTGGTATTCACATCTTCAGCGGCAATCTCTTCAAGATCAATCATCTGGGATTAGGAGAACCGAAGTCTGCAAAAGGAGAATTCCAAGAACAGCTTGCAATTTCACTAATTGTTAGTCTGATTGTGCCCTTTGTCAAGATCAGCTTCAGTGGGTTCCATCGCTTAGGAACGATGATGGTCGATCCCTTCTTCAAGTCCCTTTTTGGCTTTCTTTCCTTCATTTTTTCCTGCTCCTCGTTATCCCAGATAGGAATCGAAAGGGACATTGATTTTGTGTGTTGGTTCCAGGTTTCTAGGATCTCCCTGATTAACATTTTCTACAACTGACAAATGTGAATCGTTTTTGTTCATGGAAGGATCCATGGATAAGTAACAACCGATCGGGGCTTTCTTTTTCTCGGAATTCTTGGTCTTGATACTTTTCTCTACCCTTTTAATGGCGACTTCACATCCACTGCGAGCTTGCCATTTATACAACCCCAAAGCTCCCACCCCCATCTTGTTCTCCAAATAAATGGATCATAATCCGAATCGTATCCGGATTTCTTGATTATCCATGTAGATCTCTATTTGAAAATAAGTCTGCCCTGGAATTTACTTCATTAGCTGAGTATCAAGGGCTTGAATTTCCTTAATGGCCAATTATGATAACCTAAAAAATCAATTTTACTCAAGGTTTGGATGGCACCTGATGGTGGGGGTATATGATTGAGTTTTGCTTAAAATTTTGAGAAATAGTGAATCCACTTGGTCCTCTATCTATGAAATGATTACCAATCAAACCTTAGCCGCCGATTTACTGATTTTAGAATGCATTGGAGAAATCCACTAGGTGGGGTATACGGAAGCAAACTCAAGGGATTTTCTCTCTAATAATTATTTGTCAATTTGATTATATCAACTTTGGTTGTTGCTGGTTTCTGTTCATATGGTTAATCCTGGCCTGATTTCAATCCTACCTTCAATTTTTAAGATCAATCATGTCCTAAATAATGTTCCCACTAATCTTTTCCTTTTTTTTTTTTTTTTTTTTTTTTTTAACTGACCTAATTTTATTTTCAAACAAGGAAATACTGGAGGCAAAACAAAGAAACAAATAACAGAAAAGAAATCAGTAATTACACAATTAGATTGGTTTAACAATCTTTCTCAATGAGTGCAACAAGTACATGATACAACATCACAAGCTGTGAATCATATTTGGTAGTGAAGAGTTATTAGTTCAAGTCCTCTGCAAATTATGACAGTACACAGACAAATGATTATAAGGTTACTTGAACAAACTTATTTATGTAGTGAGGATTGGGGGGAGAAATGCAGATTTGGTACCAAGAATATGAGCTTTGGTGTCAGGGAAACAAACAAACCCTGGAAGGGTAGTGATTTCTCCATTGTGACTGACTTGAATTGGGTACCTAAGTAGGTGCCCTGGCAAGTCACGGTCCAGAAACTGTTTACTGTAAAGATCCCAGTGCCTGTCAGCAAGTAGGTTCACCTTCAGAACACATTCCAAACTCTCAGGGTGAAGAAAGCGATTGTCAAGCATGCCAAGATGCTCATACCATAGTGCCATCCTGAAGCCATGGATCTGACCTCTTGCAGGTTGCTGGGTTACTAGGTGATGAGGTTGATATCCTCCCATGGCAATCTCAGAGTCCCTACCACCATCCATTGACCTCTGATTTAGGTTTGCAGACCCAATGATAATGTATTCATCATCAACTATCATCATCTTTGCATGAACATAAATCATAAATCGACGTGCCTGCTGTGCTCTACTATAATCTGATCCATTCTCTGGTTTCTCAGGAGGCAAATAATCATCATTCCTCTTCGTCTCCCTATTGCCAAGGCAAAAGAATGTCAAGTACTCCCTTGGGTCTGCCTGAAGTCCCTTAGCGTGTAGGGCTTGAATGATATCAGTGTACATCATTTCCATTGTCCTCTTCTGCCAATTTAAAATTGATTGGACACTGTCACTCTCTGGAATACCTTCTGGCCACATAGGAACCACAATATAGGCCACAAACCTCTCCCCTGCTTCAATTTTACTCACAATCTTTAGTGAGACTTCTTTTGGAATGAGATGCAAGGAACCAATATCTTCAACATTGATGTTATTTGACTTCCAAGAGAATGAGCTTCCAAGGAAATATTGATTTTCAATGTAGATGAAATGCTTTGCTCTTCGAATGGCATTTATATATGCATCCTGAATACTTCGATCGATGATGTTATCTTTTCCACTGACAAGTCCTGCTTTGGCGGCATCCGCTGGTGTTTCAGGAAAGCCAAAAGCAGCACCTCCATCAATGGATCGGAATAACTGAACATTCCATGACTCATGGTCCTCTGCGAACATAACGGGAGATGGGGGTATAATAATGTTTTCAAGGTCACGGAGCTGAACAAGAAAGTTTCTCCCACCTTGCTTCCACCATCTCTGCTCAAAATTGTGTAGGACATCCCAAGCTATGGGTCCTTCTAGCCGGCAATGAATATCATGCCAGGGCTCCCTAGGACCACCTTTAAGGATCGAAGAACCTTTGAAGTTGGGCTGATGAAAATCATCATGGTTGGTTGTGTTTAAGGTCCTGAAAAGGGAATGGGAGGGTGTATCATATCTCCCATCACAAAGATCAATACCACCAACAAAACTCACAATTCTCCTTTCTGATGACCTTCTGTTGGGCATCTCGCTATCTACCACTAGAATCTTTTGGTGATGAGTAAATGATGTTAATGTCTCCAAACCCTGAACCAAACTATCTCCGACGTCAGGATTACGGCCACACAAAACACAGTGAACATCACTGCCGCGAAAGAACTCTTCAGTTTGTTTGTCATGGGTTTGCATAAGGGAGGTAATGTCATGCCAAACAAGCATGAGAACCCTGACACCTTCTCTAGCCTTCCTCTTAAGCAGCTCCCCAAGAGTAATGTCTCCTCCAGGCTTTGGTCTGCTCACATCCCTTACTAGGGTAATTTTAGTATATACAGACCACCCAGTTATATATATCAAATGTTTTGCATTAGTTATGGCATCAAAAATATCCTCCCAGCATCTATGGGGTTCATAGTATTTTCCCCCTGAAAGAGGGATCTTGGGGATGAAGTTGTTTGGGATGTGTACATCTTGGTAAAGAGTAACTCTGCATCCTTTTCTTTGTGTGAAGAATGTGTAAGGGACACCGGGGAATTTCGGAGTTCTAATTCCCCTAGACCAATTAAGTTCCTTTGTAACAGGGAAATACTGTAGCTTTACATGGATCTTTGAACGTCCATGAATAGGTTGATGATGTTCATATATGATCTCAACCCATCTATCGATTTCATGACCGCGAATGATTTCCTCAACAGGTACATAAGCTCTTCCAATTAGTGTAGCCCCAATGGGATTATCATCTTTAACAGTGAAAATAATATGGGAAGCCATATGAGCACAGTAAATGTGAAAAGATTCATACCATCTAGGATTGACATGTTCCTGTTTCAGCATTCTTGTCCGGCCAACTCTAGCATTTCCTAGATCAATTGTTGCATATAATCTGCTACTGCCGAATCCAATGTCATCTTCTATCTTCTCCAAAAGCCTGACAAGGAAATTTGGGCCACCTCCCAAGTGCAGCTTATCTACCTCAAAAATGGTGACATGAAGGGTTCCGTGCATCAAAATTTGAGCCATCTTTGAAGATTAATAGCTCTGACTTCCTGGGACAATCTAGCTTTGCAATTGATCTTCAGTCATACAAATAAACAGAAGGGATAGAAACCTACAAGAGAGATCTCTTCAAAGATATCTTTACAGAAAAGGTTTCCCAGCAGAGAAATTCAATGGAAGAGAGCTTAAAGAAGAAGTAATAAAACCAGTTTAGATTATAAAGAAAGGAAGACTTGGTCGACGAAAGTGGGTAAGAGGAGGAGGAGACGCCCAAAACTTCTATAATTTATGTTTGTGGAATGAATTTCTAACAAGTTTGCATCATCCTCACATAAAATCACATTGAAGGGAAGAAAGAAGAGTCTGGGATTGGTGGATTAAAGTTGACTTTGCCCATGTGAATTACTTTGGCTGCAACTTGGAAACACAAAAAAAGGAGGCCACCATCATGAATTTCATAAAAAAAATATGGGAGGAAGATTTACAAAGCTAAGACGGGCAAATTCGAATCTTATGTGCCAGCAGAAAGATAGAGTACAAGAAAAATCGGTAACCGGTCATTTGAGGAGAGAGAAAAAAAGAAGGAAAAAAGATTCAGATTTTATGAAAGAGAGAGAAAGAGACAAAAGTACATGTTGACAGTTTTTCCGGCAAAATATATCATGGAATGATAGACCAAGAGATATAGAGGATATTATTTGGGATTTCTGCAAAATTATCAGTGTACTCGGCTTCCCCCCGTCATGGTCGTTTTCAATCTTCTTGCTGAAGTTTTAAAACCTGTTTTCTGGGCTTTGTAAAGGCCTTGTCTTTTTAGGATTATCAATAAATTTCTACTCAAATAAGGTTTTAAAACTCGGGGTTAGAATCGGTTGGTAAGCTGCCAGACTTACCCTAACTAAAACTTATCCAATTTGGTTTAATCTGAATTGGCGTTGATTGCTTCTAGTCAACTTGGCCGATCCAGTCAATTCCGATCTGTTTTAAAACCATGTTGGATGGTCAACACTTAGCCCTTCAACATATACTACCATGTGTGACAACTGACAACTAGCCCCTAAAAATATTTCCATATTGAAAGATAATCGACAAAGGGAGAAAGGGAGAGAGAGAGAAAGAGAGAGGACATTTCTTGGGAAAACTAGCTGAGGGAGTACCCAATTGCGAGAGAGAGAGAGAGAGAGAGAGAGAGAGAGAGAGAGAGAGATTTCTTGGGAAAACTAACTGAGGGAGTACCCAATTGGAATTTGAATTCACTACTCTACCCACTATATCTTTATGTTTACCAAATCAAGATTCTAAATTTTGGTTTTGTGCTTGATTTCGGTCAAGCCAAAATGGCTGACATTTCACCAAAATAGTAGAAAAATTCTGGCAAGTTTTGAAATTAATTTTGGTGGCCAAAAAATCAATTTTTGAGTAAATTTTTGCATTCTTAACTTTCTTAATATATCAATTGAATGATTTGCAAAAAAAAAAAAAAAAAAATCACGAATAGTATGAGAATAGTTCATTTGCATGTACTTGTATTCTCCATGGGATCCCATTACCGTTCGTATCCAGTGGGTCCCACACTCTAGAAGTGGGTCCCACACCACATCGATGGTGATAAAATCCCGTGGAGAGTACATGTACATGCATGTGATCCAAATCCAAATAGTATTTCTATGTTTATATCATAGTATGATAATGTACGCTGGAAGCCGAAGACTGTATTCAGAGTTCAATAGACAGCACTAATATATGACTAATATGATTTAAGTAAATGTTTATTAACTTTAATATTTCATTTACTTAAGATATTATTAACAAATAAGCAAACACCTCCCATTTAAATCCAATAAAAATAGTCTAAAATTCAAATTCCAAAAGAATAAAAAGTCAATTTTTTAGTTCAAAAACGAAAATTGAATTTTCGATCATGGGATGATTTTCAACTTTATGCTAGCTTTTTTTCTCCAATCTTAAATTCTATAAATCTTATCAGAACAAAACATCACTAAAAATCAAGAGTCTGTCAAAATAATCTTTTGTTTTGATGTCAAAAAAATTATTCCTATTCAGACGACTTTAAACAGCATTCGCATACTCCGAACAAGGTTTGATCGAAGCGTAAGTACTTCAATATAACTAATATTCAAGTAATGTTAGATTTGTTGGAAAGCTAGCATAACCAGCCTTTGGAACAAGTATGAGATTACTGGATCCGAATTATATTGAAGGAGTTACATTCTTGTCAAACCTTGTTCGGAGTATGCGAATACTGTTTAAAGTCGTCAGAATGAAAACAATTTTTTAAACATCAAAACAAAAGATTATTTTGACGAACTCTTGATTTTTAATGATGTTTTACTTTAATAAGATTTAGGATAAATTATTCGTACCACCCCTGACCTATGACTATAATACAGAGATATCCTAAAGTTGATAACAATTACAGACTCACTCCATTGATTAACACCTTTAAGCTTAAAAATTTAAAGATAATTTTACCCTTATTGCATTTACAAACAAAATGAAAAGAAAATGTATTTTTGATGATCAGTTGTAGGTTTATCCTCATTGGTAGTTTTCTCAGCTGGTGGCTCGTTAGTGGTTGCTGTCAGTGGTGATCCATATTATCAGAGGGCATAGCCAGGAGGCATGCGGAGGTACACCTGGTTTGGATCGTGGGACTCTGGTTGTTGTGCAAAGGATTCTAGATACGATGGTGGATGGCAATGGTCAGGGATGGCAAGGTTCTACCGGTGGGTGGAGATTCAGATCTGGGTGTTAGAGGGTTTCAGAAGGCGATGCCTAATTTGTTATTGCATGTGAGAAGACTTCGAGATCAAAGGTGAGAAGAACAGTAATAATAGCAGTATGAGGCTTAAGTTGACAATTGGAGGATGGAAGAGAGATGATGTCGGAGGAAGGAAGAAGAAGGGTTAGGGGTATTTAGCATTGACAATTTCTTCATTTCACATTACCCATAAGGGTATTTTGGATTGATGAAATTCAAATTCGTGTTGACATCAGCAACTAATAGAAAAAAATTAACAGAGTAGGTGTCTTTGTAACAACATTTGAGATTTAGGGGTAGTATGTGTAGTTAGTATCAACTTTAGGAAAATATCTGTGTTTAACCAATAAGTCATGACTGGTATGAGTAATTTTTCTTAAGATTTATAGAATTTTTAGATTGGAAAAAAAAAAAAGCTAGCATTTGAAAGATAAAAATCCCTCCCCCTACAATAAAAAATTCAGTTTTTGTTCTTGAATTGAAAATTTGATTTTTTATTTTTTTGGAATTTAAATTTTAGACTATTTTTATTAGATTCAAATGGGTGTATATGCTTATTTATGAATAATATTTTAAGTAAATAAAATATAAAAGTTTATATTTTATTTACTTAAATGATATTAATCATAAATAAGTATTGTGTGTTGTATACGGTCCCTCCTGTATATTGTTCTCTGTCTTGTACTACTATGACCTGTAGAAGTCAGAGTACACCAAGTTTGCACCAAAGGGCCAAACTTGAAGTTTATAGGGTGTTTGGACCACGTTTCGACTGAAACTAGAGATTTCGATTGAAACCTAGTCTAAACCTCGATTTCAGACCAAAATTTGGGACTTTTTTTTTTTTTTTTTTTTTTTGAACCTACATTTCTTTTCGATCTTGTAAAAGACGAAAACATTTTGACCGAAATCTGAAATTTCGGCCAAAACTATGTACCAAACTACCTAAAAATGAGTTTTGGTATTACCAAACAATACAAATGGTACCATCTCTCACCTTCAATAATCTTTTTACATTTTTACCCCCAATTTCTTCTTCCTCTACTTTCATCATTGCCATGACGCCATCACCCTTTCCTCCCTACTTTGGTCACCGCCATAAGCCTTTCATCCTTACTCTAGTTTTCTTTACTTTTATATATATATTATATATATATATATATATATATATAATGACCCTTACTTTCTTCTTCCTTCTCTCGATCCATCTTAATACTATGTTGAAGCCAAAGGATTGGTCGTTCCAATATCTTCCATAGCCATGGCGGTGACGTCGACATTATCGACAGTCCCTCTTCAGCCACACTCGCACATCACTTCTTCTCAAATAGTTGAAGATGCGAATGCGCGATTAATACATTTCAATTCCAATTAAATACACCAAACATTAAATGCCATTACTATCTTCTTCCTCAATGGGGCATGAAATATGTTTTGATTCAGATTTAAGTATTAGTGATTCTACAAATAAGGACTAGATAATAAAGGAAGGATAATCAATTTAAAATGTACGCATCAATGGGCATTCTCTCATCAACCACAGCCCGAGTGAACCAAAAACCAAAAACCAAAAACCAAATAAGTGGCTATAGGAGAAACCATGAGCATATAGTTTGTCACATTCTCAACAAAGTCACTTGCAGTATCAAACCATGAGAGATCCTCAACATCGTCAACCTATGCGGTGCCTGCAAATTGACCCTTATAGAAGTGCTTGCGACTCACCCCTCAAATTGCCTCCTTTCTTGTCAAACAGAAACCCATTGAAAAATTACTTTAAGAACAAAATAGAGAATAGTACGTAGTGGTAAGATGTAAGATCAAGTAGGGAAATTAGGCTATGAGTACACTTCTGTCAAAAAAAACCCATCTGTTGGTCATGTGTTGTTAGTGTTGGAAACTTGACTGATGTGGCAGTGTGGATGAGCATATAGTCAAAGAATTGAGGAGAGAGGGCATCAATGCAGGAGAGAGAGTGTCTGTACAAGTAGCAGTAGTGTCAGTGGAGTGTCAGAAATGAAACAACCTAGTGTGTGTGTTCTACAGTTTTTAGAGAGTGATTAAGAAGGCATGCAGTGAGTTGACTGGGTTTCTACACTGAGTTGATTGGGTAATGAGAGTTTCTTTAGTTAATCACGTTGTATGTAAGCTCAGTGACGTTCTAAACAGAACCAAGATTATAGACTATATGTGGGAGTCCATGTGAACATGCACAAAAACTTTTGGGTCTGGATTCCAAGGTTGGTTTGAAAGTTTTGACTTTGACGCTGATTTTGGTGGGTCCCACAGCAATTTCATGGAAATTAGGTAGTGGAAAGACGTAGAGCATCGAGTTGGCTTTGCAATGCAACTTAAATCGCTCAATTCTGACGTTGGATGAGGAAGATATCGCGATTACCATTGGATCACTCAAAAAAGTCCAAAATAAGAAGGTCTTGGTGAGTAGTTTATAACAGGGAAAACCGTAATATTTTAAAATAGTTGAGGGACCTTTCTGAAATTGTCAAGAGTTAAAGGGCGGCCCTGTAATCATCATAAAATGAATTAGAAGCCAATTGGACGACTGATAATGAGCCACGTAGCTCAGATCCTCATCTGGCGGCTACAAAAAAGTGTGGGATCCAGTGTATCTCGTAGGCAGAAGAACATGCTCCCAAGGGACTTCTGAATGGCTGAATGCAGTTTAATAGTATGGACCGCAATGCATGATCGTGTCTTTGATTTTGGTGTGATGCGCACACGTTACATCGTCAAGTGAGATTCAAATTTAATGCTTAGGATCTGATCCGGGCGTTGGTGACGTGATCTGAAGGATCTAATGATCCATATATTCATTCCCTCCATTACTCAGAGATTGAATGGCCATTAATCAATATTCTTCCTTAACGAATTGGAACTCAACATGCCACGTCTGACGTGACAAGGGTGGCAGTGTCACAGTGTAGCGTGGGTGCACAATAGGTGTAAAATAGATCCAGATCCAATGGTCAATCTTTATTCCGATCTTATTTGACGCTATAAACCTAATCAGACGGATGAAAGGCAATCCCGCCTTTTTTACATGATTGGGCGGCCATTATTAGAGATTCCTTGATCTACCAATCGGATCTCGAAAGCACCACTGACAAGTTAGCATACGTGGCGCTGATTTTGTGTAGCGCAAGTGCACGGTTAGCCATTAAAAGATTATGTTTGAGTTAATTTCATTGGCTAAACTTCTTTTAACCATAACTTGATCATCTTAAGTCCAAATCGAACCATTCAAATTACATAATTCTTGTTTTTGGGAGAAGTAGCTGTTGTTTGTAAGATTCATTTAGATTACCTACACTTCATGGATATGTTAAGACTATGTCAAAGAGAAGAGAGTCCTCTTGAATGGGTAGTGTGGTTCAATGAAGGGGAGAGTGAATATTAGCCATCAACGAGAGAGGTGTGAGCTTAGTTATAGAGAAGGAGAGTGGAGAAGGAAAGGGAGACTTATTGTGATTGTCTTCACTTGAAAATTCGAGTTTCTTGCTGTGCTGAGAGTTGAAGTTTCCAGTGAGCTGTGTGGAGCTTTAGAGATATCTCTAGATTTTTGAAAGCTATGGTTGTAAGCAATTCTGTGCTTTGTATATTTACTTGCATCCATTTATATGTATGCTAGCTGTAGGTGATTATGTTAAATACCTAGCTAGTGGGGGAAAAATTGTAAGGCAATTATAGGCCTGTAAAAACTGATTTTGTTAGTTTCTTGTGGGTGTGTGTTAAGCTTGGTATATACAGCGGGTGCTGAACATTGGTACACTGGTACCTAAATTATAGGCATATTTGTGCTCTCATGGTTATACGCTGGATAATTGGGTGTATCTACTCCCTGCTGTGTATACAGCTAAAAGAAGCATATTGAGTGTATACGGAGCCTGTAGGGTATTACTCCATGGACTAGCCATTACACACTATCTCTTATGGAAAAAGATAGGTTGGTTGACAAGAGAGAGAGAGAGAGAGAGAGAGAGAGAGAGAGATTATGGTGGTCCTCTAAGATTATAAATTTATAGTTAGGGGAGAGAAGTTCAATGGCCCAATTTGGTGTGGTTTGATAACACTCCAACTCCCATGGAGCAATTTATGGTCTAGAGTCGTTGTTTACTTCTTCTCTGGAGTCAACTTTTTGAGAGTAGAATGTTGTTTGATAACGCTGCCCCAGAATCAATTTCCGAGCTTATTGGGAGTAGAAGCCCGTTTAATAAAAATGAATTTAGAATCGATTCCAGATCTAGTAGCGGTGGCAGTGGCAGTGGTGGTGGTGATGGCGGTGGGTGGTGGTGGCGGGGAGTAGGGGGTGGTGGCGGTGGCAGTGGCAATGGTGGTCGTGATGGCGATGGGTGGTGGTAGTAGCTTCCTTAAAAGTAGCTCTGGAGCAACTGGAGCTACTTTTTTTAGTTCCTAATTTTTGACTCCCAGAGTTACTTTTACCCCGGATAACTCATTGGGAACTAAATATTGAACCGGGGTTATCAATCAGTATTCTACTCCGGATTAGCTCCCATGGAGTTGGGAGCTAAGAAGTAAGCTCTAGGAGTGTCATCAAATGCATCCCTAAAGACCAGAGAAATTAAGGATGCAACATGCAAGGATGGGAAGAGTGATATTACAGAAATTCAAAAAGGGGGATTGGGATTTGTGTGTTTATCAAACCATGGAGTCCCTCTTTAGCTGGTTGGCCAACTAGAAAAACTTTTGCCAATTTTATATTATCAAAAAATATTTCACGCACCTCCCTTGTTGTTTGTCTTAACCACATTCACCCACAAAATTTCACTTTAATTACACTAAGCTCCCTTACTTTTTGAAATTAGGCTCATACACACCACGTCCATTATGACAGGCTATTAGTTGATTAATATTATCTTCTTAAATAATTTAATATCACAACTACCCTTTAAGACAAATAAACTTACTACTATACCATTTTATTAATTAACAATTAATATACTACCTAATTGCTGAACTTCGTGTACTCGTCCAACCTCTTCACCGACGAGTCTCCATCGTGTTTGAAACTTCATGCCTTTGATGATCGGAAGAATTGCCTACCGATGAAGCCATAACAGAGGTCATAGAAGAGCACCGAAAGGCCAATACCTGAGATCGAATACGCAACAATGGTACAAGCATGATCATGAGCATTTGGATATGCTTGACACCACTGCTAGGCAGAAGGAGGTAATTCATATAAGGGGGCTCAGGATTTGTGCACTTTTTGAGAGTAGATGGTGACACTAGACCATGGAGTCCCTTAACTGGTTGTCGACTAGAAAAACTTCTACCAAATTTATATTATCAATATTTCACGCACCTCCCCTACTTTTTTCTTAAATCATAACTACAAAATTTCACGTTAATTACACTAACTACCCTACTTTTTGAAATAATGCTCATACAGACCCTGTTCATTATGATAGGTCTGTTAGTTGATTAAGTATCATCCTCTTAAACAATTTAATATCAAAACTACCCTTTAAGACATGTAAGTGACCACTATACCCTTTTATTAACTTAACAATATACTACCTAATTTGCATAACTTCACTTACTCGTACAACTTCTTCACTAGTGAGTCTCCATTGTGTTTGAGACTTCCGGGCTTTGACGATCGAAAGATTTTCCTACTGATGATGCAGGAGCAGAGGTCATAGAAGTGCTCTGGAAGGCCAATAACGGAGATCGAATACAGATCAATGGTACAAGTGTGATCCTGAGCTTTTGGATATGCTTGACACTGCTGACAGGCAGAAGGAGGTAATCTTTTGTGTTTCTTCTTCTTCCTCTTTGATCTTTTATATTCACCTTCTTCACAAAATAAAAAAAAAAAAAAAAAAAAATCTCATAGATCAATATTTGGATTGGTAAATCAATGAACGGATTTTAAGCGAACATCATGGCGAAGATTTTCTGGGGTGATGTGAGGGAGAAGATTTGCTAAACCGTTGAAGATCTGAAGCTAGAATCCTTGGTCATGGGAAGCAGAGGACTTGGTGCTATTTACAGGTAATTTAATTAATTCTTTATTTCCTGATTTTTTTTCTTAAATTTATTTTCCCCACTCTCAATAACTTTTATTGTTGGGTCCTTCTAGTTTTATTCAGAAGAAGCTTAAATAAAACCTTATTTACATTTGTAAAATTTTTCTGATTTATTCTTTTCTAAGTGTTTTTGAAAGAATTAAGGATACTCTTGTGGAGTGTGACAAATTATTTAATCACACATGTAACCAACCCTGTAACGATTGTGAAGGATCCCAGCTTCTGAATTTGACATTGGTGATGGACATGAATGTAATGTTTTCTTCATGTATAGGCACACATCAATCATTATACTAGTTTAGATTAGTGGATGGGTGTTGAAAGGCATGCTTGATTGGATAATACCGTTTTGGGAGGGTCCTAATTAATCAACCTTAATTATGTAATGTTATGGGGACCAAATGATTATTTGGCCAAATTATGAGAATGATCAAATTACCTTCCTTTCAAGGTTGGATCTTACTCCCTGTCTATATATAGGCTGCTATTCCCATAGATGACTATTGTTGAACGTATATGAGGAAAGGAAGTAGACAAGACTGAAAAAAGACTTGGACGCTTGTAAAGCTAGGTGGACGACTCTCCTACAATTGCAATGAATCCGAGTATGTGAATTTGCATATGTTTTTGTCAACCTATTTAAAATACTTGCAGTGGTGTCAAGCTTGGATAGGTTAGAATCGAATCATACCCTTCGTAGAAATTCATTGTTTTAATTAAAAAAAGGGTTTTCGGTGGAGGCCTGGCTAGTCCACAAGCCAGCATGCAGGCGAGCGTGCAGGGTAGCACGAGGTGAGCCTACTGCCAGCCCGCAAGCCAGCCCGTGGCTAGCACTTTGCCAACCAACGTATGTTAATAGGTAAGCCAAAAAAAACCCCCGCTCTAGCATGGCAGCAGCAACCAGCACCAGCAGCAGGGCGGGCCATGAACTGCTGCAGCATGGAAGCCCGCAAGGGCATGCCTACCGTAGCAGTCGAGGCCAGCTGGCGGCATTCAGGTTGCAGCAATGCCAGTAAAGGTTTTTTGGCCATTTTATCTGTTCTTGGAGGTGGCGGAGTGGTTAGCCGAGACCTCTAGGAGTTACCGGATTTTCCATTAACGTTCTAAGAATGTTGTGGAATTCCAGGAGGACGTGATCTAATAGAACATGTTTCTGTTAATTTGTTTATAATAAATGGCATATATTCATAAATTAAATGAAGTTTAAGGGTATTTTCATCCTTTTGATATACCATAAAAAATTATAATTTTGATGGGTCTGACTATGACCCTAATTGAGACAATACGTGTCACATCCCATTTCCAGTTGAACCAGAAGTGCGAGCAAATCGTCACTAAACTAATGGTTCACTCCAGGATCTCAATAAGACCGTATCGACACATAGAACAATGCACATTAACCATAATCATAATATAATAATACAGTAGAAGACTTACTAAATGAACTGAGTAATCTATTGATAAATAAATAAATTATTCTAATTATTCAATGAACAAAAACGTAATAAATCTCTATTATATTGTCTTATAAGTTAAATTGAAATAAAATAAAATAAACCAAGAATACCCTAGAGTTATATTTAGAAAGGGCACTCGTATGATGCGTCATGCTAGTCCTCTCCTATTTTCATATCCAAGGCAGCAACAGTTCCATACGTTGGAGCGGCAACATAGTCCTCCAGAATGTAACCTGCATTAATATCTAAAAAATGGTGTATATACAAGGGTGAGCTCACAACTTAGCTCAGTAAGAAAATCAAACAATGCAATAAGCAATATGCATGAGTAACATTCATATATGGTCTAGTATACTTGCAAAGTGCGATGGTAAGGATAGACGGCCACCACACCTTCATGCATTAGAGTGTGAGTACGTCCAACGGATCACACACCGCTGTCACCCCACATCACTCACTCCAGTATAGAGATAGGGCTCAAGTCTAGTGGTCAGGCTGAACCAGAGTACCACATCCTCCCCCTGATACCTTACACTGCACTAATACCTACACACCTATTGGTGAGGGCTTGCAAGTGGGTTCATCAATAACCAATCCTATATGTCATCACAGGATCCAAGGCCCTACCCTAGCATAGCTCCTTACGGAATAGAGATAGGGCTCGAGTCTGATGATCAGGCTTAACCACAATACCGCATCCTCCACATGATACCCTACCGTACCAAGCATGCTAAGATATTGGTGATATGAAAATGTGCTATTGTGAAGAATGATCCAAGACCCCAGACCCTTCCCATTCCACACACTAACAAAAACAATCATATGTCAAACAGTAAAATCCTAGCATAGTGAGTATGCATGAACAAATATAATAACAGAAAGTAAATATGACATGTTGATATGCACAAGCGACACACCACAGAAACAATAAGTATTAACAACATTTAACTATTATTAGTTAATTAAGGTTTGGGTCTGATTCCCTTACTTGATGCCTGATAGCAAGCCTTCTCTGTGTCACAGAGTCCAACTTTGCAGACAAAATGTCCTACATGATATTAGGGATTGATTAGAACTAGTTCCATAGGGTTAACTATAAGACCCGTATCAAACTAACCGGTCTTACCACCTTGTATCAGGTCTTCCTATCATGGTCGGGCCAAGGGGACCAGGTGCATGAAAAAACCACAAGACTAGGTATGAAATTTAACCCAAAAACAGTCAATTATGAGGGTGTGGTCGCATACCTAAACAGGTGTGATCGACCACACCTCAAAATAATGCAACCACGCGAATTTTGGTCGTGTGGTCGCATGTTTCAGAGGGTGTGGTCAACGGGTTCTACGACCCCACCTCCGACCACACGGATTCCAGACAGAACCGAGTTTAGGAAACCTTCCTAATCCGAAGGGGGTTCTTTCCTAAACTCAGTAGGGTTTATTATGGAGGGTTTTCCACTATAAAAAGGACGTCCCTTAGCCTCTTTCACCCTTTTAGAACTCTAACTGAAAGTGAGAGAAAGAAAAGAGAAGAAAGAGAAAGAGAATTGAAGAGGGAGATTAAGGAGGAAGTAAATTTAGAGAAAACTCTGAATCTTCAACAAGCTTAAGGTATGAAAATATTTCCCGTGTTAAATTAAGAGCCTAGAATAGTTCATGAAAGAGATAGGATTTAGGTGAAACCCAAATCATCAATCCATGGATAAATTCCAAGAGAATCCATGGGAAAATTTTTTGTGGACAATGGATTCTGTATAAAATACTAGTTCTAAGCAATAAAATAATCATAGGAAGGACCATAATGATAAGCCAAGGAATCTGAGCATGAAAGAATTGGAGTTGTGAGTAAAAGGTCGACCATCACACGTGTGGTCGCACGTATGGTCGCATGATGTGCTACTACGCGAAACACACATGTACGACCACATGCCCTCGGGAAGTTTCCATGGAGGGTGTGGTCGCACTTGTGGTCACAGGATATGCGACCACACCATGCGACCCCACGCCCTGTGGTCACAGAAACTAAGACCACAGGTGCTGCCACACCTGCGACCCCTCAGTTTCTATTGGTTTAGACTGCTAGAAATAAATTCTAATTTGAAATCTATAAATTCGTTAGGTTTTCAGGTGGTCTAAGAGTGAATTACAAAGCTTGAATGAGGATCTACTATCAACCAAAGGTGAGAGAACAAGACCTAAATTAATTGGTTAATAATAAACTATTTTTATTTATTGAGTCCAATACCATGAATGATTCTATACTTGTATGATTGTAATGTGTATTTCACATGTCATCCAATATTTCTGTTATTACTGTTCATGCATATTTAATTCCGTTTATTTATAACCTGATGTGATGATGATGGTAGGAATAGGCATGTAAATGTATATGTGTGGTTAGTGTGCTTGATGCGAGTAGAGCATCAGGGGGAGGACGTGACACTGTGGTTCATCCTGGTCACCAGACTCTAGCTCTATCTCTACTAAAGTCTTATCCACTGACATCATCGTATTACCATTACCTTAGCAGAACTATTACGTCGTAGGGCATCAGGGGAGGTGGTCACAAACCGTGTAGTCTCTGACTCTGCCGGGGGCCTTAGCTCTATCCCTATGGATGAATTGAGGGATGCTGGGGTGAGGCCTTGGATACACTGTTTGACATTAGGACTGGTTAATTGCAAGCCCAGTTTGCAAGCCCTCGTCAATAGGGGCTTACGTGTTGGTATGGGTAGGGCATTAGGGGAAGTGTCATGCGATGTTTGATCCCAGCACTTTAGCTCTATCTCTATTCCATGATAGGTGCATGTGGGACGACAATGGTGTTTGATCAATTGGGCGACTTTACACCCTCATGTATAGAGGTGCGGCGGCCATCAATCCTTTCTATTGCACATTGCAAACTTATAAACCAGACCAAAGATAAGAATTGAATGCATGCATATGTTTGTTGTAATATTTTGTTTGCTCACTGAGCCATGATGTGTGCTCACCCTTTCAACGTCGAATATTTTTAGTTGATGATGCAGGTCCTACAGTAGAAGATTATATGAATGCTCCAATGTCCGGGCATGTTCCAGCGATGGATGCAGAAGCTATAATGGAGATGCATGATTCGTCGTGCGAGTGCAACTCATGCGTCTTTGATTAGATTAATTGTTGGATTATTCAGAAGATGTAATTGATTAATTTATTTTATTTTATGTCTTAGTCTTTTGGAGATAATTGGATACTTTATTTATGTTATCACTGTTAGATACTCAGTTCATTAATATTAAAGACTTCCGCTATTGTTTATTTACTCTGATTATGATTGTGGATGTATATGGTTTAAGCAAAGGGATATGGCCTATTCGAGATCCTAATTGAACCGTTGGATCATAGACGGTTCATCACACCATTCTAGTTGGTTCAGAATTGGGGTGTGACAATTTGGTATCAGAGCTCTCGGGCTCTATCTATTAACCTGTATACTTCCATAAAAGTTTGTGAACTGAGTTAGGATAAAAATTTAAAAGTTTTAATAAGAACACACCATAAGCACCTGTGTTGTATGAGATAAAAATTAAGAAAGAGAATAATGTACTATTAAGATGAAAAACAAGTTTCATATACACATCGAATAAAAATAATATATATATATATATATATATATATATATATATCCAAATCGGAGTACGGTCCACAATCCAGAAAGTTACTCTGTAGTACAGGGAAAAAGAAAAGAATGCATCATGGAGCTGGAGGTGCTGGAAGAGGAGGTGCCTCACGATCTCGATCATAATCCTCAGCATACACTCTCGTAAATCAAGCTACCTGAGTCTGGATCACCTGGAGACTAGCTGCCAGATCGGTCACCCGCTGATCAGTCTTGCGCTGGGCCTCCCGAATCTCACGCAGCAGCCCCATCACGTCATCAGATGGTGGGTGCAAAGGACTAGCTGAGTGTGATGGAACCCGAGAAGGACCAGCTCCAGTGGAATGCAGTGGTGATGGAGGAGGTATGGCATTTACATCCATGAACATACGATCATCATCCTCAATATCACCCCCATGGACCCCTGCTGCCGCCTCAGTGTCTGCTATCTCTACCCAAGTACAGGGACGCACCATAGCGTTCCTCTCCTCGTCACTGACCTGCGCATCTCGTATCCCCATCTGGCAGATGGCCTCCTAGTCAAGGTCAGACGATAAGGTATCCTCATGAATCCTCTCATCAACTAAATCGATATGCAGGCGAGTGATCAGGGTAGTGATCAAACGCCCATAGGGCAGGTTGCCCATCTGACCAGGCATCGTAGCACGGCGCATCGTCCTGATAATAATGTACGGGAGACAGACGGGCTGCCTAATGCAGATGCAATACAAGAGATACTGGGTCAACTGGGAAATCTTCTCATAGTGGCCACTCTGAGGAATCAGGTTGTGCTGAATAATCTTGCAGTACACCTGAGGTTCCGATCATAGGTTGATTGCCTTCATTTCCCAGCGATCATCCCTAAGAAGCTGGCGGTCAATCTCTGCACGCATCATCAAAGAAAGGAACTGGGGTTCCTTAGGTGCACAATATACTAAGGGGCCATCGTTTGATATACCCAGGAGATCAACCAACTCCTAGCAGTTGAAGGAGATCTCCACCCCTTTAACATAATTGATGATCCTGAGCTCCCTATCCCTGGCTGTATCATTTGGATCACCCACTACCTAAATATTGCAATAAAACTGCTTCACCAGAGCAGAACAGATGCAACCCTCATATAATTTCACGGGGAGTCAACCCATATCACCAAAGGCACCCTCCACATTAAACAAGGCTAAATTAGCCAGGTTTACACAACGACCCCCTTCCACCTTTTTATGCTCATAACGAGCATATTGAGCCTCTGGTTCATTAGACTGGAAGCGAATAGGATCATGAACTCTGGGAACCTTGGTGTGAGCCATGCTATCTGCAAAGGCACAGATAAATAAGCAAGATATTAGTTATAGAGAAAAACTTAAAATTTTGGCATTATAACGGCATGATTTGGTCAAAAGCCTAATTTTTCACCCAAACCGTTGGGTAGGAGGACTTACATATGTTCCAAACCATCCTGCAAGGTTCATACAGTTGGAAATTTAAACTAGGAAGATCTAATTTGAAGAAATTTCAACAATTTGGAAAAATCCTAAAAATTAGGTAAAAAATAAAAAATTTTAAGTTTCTCAAAAACGAACCGATGAAACTCAAATTTTTCTTGAGGGCTTTCATCCATTAGGTGTCCAATAGCAAAAGCCCCCAATAAAAATCAAATTTTTTACGGTTAGAAAAAGTTTAATTTGAAGAAAACGCTATAAATGGAGAAAAACCTAGTTTTGAAAGCTTAAAAATGAGGACCAGTAGAGAACATACCTGAAGGAACAGAGTGGAGGTCATGAATGGAAGAAAGAATTACCAAACACGAGTGGTTGACACTGTAGCAACTCAGTGGAAGTGAGTTGAGTTGAAAGCAAAAGAAAAAGTGGGAAATGACTCCAAAAATCAGGTTTAAAAACCTGATTTGGGGTTGTGTGGTCGCAAAATTCGACCAAATATGCGACCACACGATCGACCCCACGATCGACCACAGACTCTCGGTGAGCTGACAGACTTCGTGTGGTTGGACCTTGTGGTTGCACATATTGCGACCACACGATCGACCACAGGCTCTCGGTGAGCTGACAGGATTTTGTGAGGTCACATACCCTGTGGTCGGACATATTGCAACCCCACCATCGACCACACGATGGAAAATACAGTATTTTGACTGAATAACTTGGATATTTGAAATTTTACAATGATTAATTGGATTTTGACATGGGAATGACGTATATTATGATTGCCTCACATGTTCTATGATTTTTCAGACACTACTACCACCGAAAACAGGAAATGGCTGGTCGAAGAGTAACCAGACGATGACGTAACCCAATTCCACCACCACCACTTGTGTAGGAAGATAGTCATGAAAATCCTGAAGGACAAGAGAATCAGAATGTGGCACCACTAGGAGCCAATGATCATGCTAATCCTATAAACTTGCCAGCCCCACCTACAGATTTGGCTACAGCAGTAATGAACCTAGCACAACAGCTGCAAAAAATATAGCAAGTACAAGCCAATATGCAACCTGCTATGGGAATGGCTTTTCCAACGACACATACTATACCTATACCAGCTAGACAAGCTAGCACCGTACCAGGGGGTAGCAACACAGTACCTCAAGCACCTTAAACGCTAGTTGTACAAGCTCCCGTACAAAACCCTGAGGTAGCCCAAGGCAGTTACCAGTATCAACCACCTATATATGGGGCCTATGCTCAGTATCAGTTGGACCATTCTCGACTGATCGAGCATTTTCTGAAGATGAAGCCTAAGGAGTTTAATGGCAAGCCAGCGGATCCTTTGTGACCAGCTCACTGGATCGATGAAATGGAAAGAAACTTTATGATGATGACTGTTAATGAGGAGAAAAAAAGTACTGTGTGCAACATTTATGTTGAAAGGTGATGCACACCACTAGTGGAAGTCTACTCGGAGTTATCTGTTAACCAAGCACGCCTAATTGACCTGGGTTATCTAAAAAAAGGCATTCTTCGAGAAATATTTTCCCAGAAGTTTCAGAGACGCTATGGAAAGAGAGTTCCTGAGTTTGTATCAGGGATACATGACTGTGGATGCATATCAACAGCGTTATGAAGAGCTGTTTTTCTTTGCTCCCTCTAGTATGCAGGAGGAAAATACTAAAACCTGAAGGTTCGTCATGGGACTTCGGGGAAGCATTTAGGAACATGTTTTGGGGCTAGAAAAGAAAGTTTATAATGAAGCCGTACAGATTGCTCGAGTATTAGAATCCAGCCAGAGGGAGAGCTACTTTGCTCAGAATAGAGGTATCAAAAGGCCAAATGGAAATTCATATAACGGAGGAAACACAAACATTTAAACCCTTCCGTACTCAAGTCTTTAATGCTGCAGCCAAGACTACTCCAACAGTCCAACCTCAACAGAAGTAAAATAGTAAAGGAGTAAAATGCTATAACTGTAATCAAATGGGACATTATTCAAGGGAGTGTCCTAAGCCCAAGAAGCAGCTACAGCAAGAAAAAGTTTATGCAGTTACATCTGAGGATGCTGCCGCATTGCCTGATGTGGACACAGGTATGACCTAAACCTTTCATTTTGTATTACCTTGTGTGAGCATGTAGACTAAATTAAAACAAATCACAGGTATCGTACCTATTAATGGCATACCCGCCAGAGTACTCTTTGATTCTGGAGCTACTCATTCTTTTATATCTGTGTCATTTGAAAAGAAGTTAAATCTAGCCCTTAGATCTTTAGCCTACAAATTACTTGTACGATCGCCTATGGGATTAGAAGTGGAACTAGAAAAAGGTTATGGACCATGTCCAGTTCTTATCGGCGAGAAGATTTTGGATGCAATCTTAATTCAACTTGAGATGATAGACTTTGATGTTATCTTGGGAATGGATTGGTTAGCTCAGCATTCTGCAAACCTATTATGTGCAGAAAAGAAACTGACATTTAAAGACAAGGAAGGAGCAGAGTTTAGTTTAGTGGGAACCAAACTTCCCTGTAGACAAAAACTCATCCTCTCTGCATTAAAGGATAGAAAATGCCTTGAAAAAAGAAGAGTTGGGTATCTAGTATCCGTGGTTGATCTCACCAAGGAAGTACCACGAATGGAAGATATTGATGTTGTGCGTGACTTTCCAGATGTATTTCCTGAGGAACTACCAGGACTACCATCCGACCGAGCGATAGAGTTCGTTATAGATCTTATACCCGGAGCCACACCAGTATCTAAAGCACCCTATCGAATGGATCCTACTGAACTAAAGGAACTGAACATACAATTACAGGAATTACTGGACAAGGGTTATATCAGACCCAACATATCACCATGGGGAGCTCCAGTATTGTTTGTGAAGAAGAAGGACGGTAGTGTTTGACTGTGTATACACTATCGAGAATTGAATAAGCTTACAATCAAGAATCGGTACCCATTGCCTCGGATCGATGACTTGTTCGATCAGTTGCAAGGTGCCAAGGTGTTCTCTAAGATTGATCTTCGGTCAGGATACCATTAGCTGAAGATTAAGGAAGGTGATATTTGGAAGACAACATTCAGAATAAGATATGGGCATTATGAATTTTTAGTCAAGTCTTTTGGATTGACTAACGCATCCGCAACCTTTATGGAACTCATGAATTGGGTATTCCATGATATGTTGGATATGTCAGTCATTGTGTTTATTGACGATATATTGGTCTACTCCAAGGACAAGAAAACTCATGTCATGAATCTAAGAGCCGCTCTGCAGTGACTAAGAAAAGAGAAGTTTTACGCCAAATTTACAAAGTGTGAGTTTTGGCTAAATGAGGTCGCTTTCTTAGGCCATGTTGTATCCGCTGAAGGAATTAAAGTGGATCCTAGCATGATTGAAGCCATTGTGAAATGGAAAGCACCTAAGAGTATTGCAGAAATCAAAAGTTTCTTAGGTCTAGCTGGGTATTACAGACAATTCGTAAAAGATTACTCTAGAATCGTTGTACCCCTCACCAGTCTCACTAAGAAAGGAAAGAAGTTTGTTTGGACCGATAAATGTAAAAAAGGTTTTCAAACATTGAAAGCTAGATTGATATCTACTCCCATATTGATTATTCCTATTCCAGGACAACCATTTACCTTGTACACTGATGCATTTGGGTTGGGTTTAGGATGTGTGCTTATGCAAGGAGAACAAGTAGTTGCATATGCCTCAAGACAAATGAAAACATATGAGAAGAACTATCCCAGTCATGACTTGGAATTAGCAGCGGTAGTACATGCTGTCAAGATATGGAGACATTATTTGTATGGAGAGAAATTTTAGATTAAATCAGATCATAAGAGTTTCACTTATCTTTTTAATCAGAAGGAGTTGAACATGAGACAAAGAAGATGGTTGGAACTATTAAAAGACTATGATTACGATATCCAGTATCATCCAAGAAAGGCTAATGTAGTTGCTGATGCGCTAAGTAGAAAAGCAATGATAAAATCCCAAGAAGAGGTTAACACGGCTGCGGCAATGTGTATTACAGAAAAAGTATTCAAACATGGTAATGAGCAGTTCGTGATAGATGCACTAGGTGGATCAACCAACCAAGGGTTTATTCATTGGTTTTTAAATATGTTCGCAACATTGAAGATTGTACCTGATATATTAGATGAAGTGAAGGCCGCTATTAGATCAGACCCTTATCTGAGAACGGTACAAGAAGACATCGAAAAAGATAGGACTATTCCTGAGTTCACCTTGGACGTTGAAAATGTACTAAAATACAAAGGAAGAGTATGTGTTCCTGAAACTGAAGACGTGGATATTAGACACAGACTAATGAAGAAAGCTCATACCACCGCTTATTCGGTACATCCTGGAAGTACGAAGATATATCATGATCTGAAGAAATTATATTGGTGGAGATGAATGAAAGCAGATGTAGCTAAATTTGTGTCTCAGTGCCTAAATTATCAGAGGGTAAAGGCTGAAAGGCAAAGACCTGTAGGATTGTTGCAGCCACTGCCAGAACCAGCATGGAAATGGGACTGCATCACTGTGGACTTCGTCACCGGGTTACCATTGACTCCCCGAGTAGTTGACGCGGTCTGGGTGATTGTAGATCGTCTGACTAAGACAGCTCGCTTCATAGCTATACGACCTCAATATACCCTAGAGAGGTTAGCCAAGCTATATGTGGATAATATTATCAGATTACATGGTGTACCTAAAAGCATTGTGTCCGATAGAGACCCACGCTTTACTTCAAAGTTTTGGGAAGGATTACAGAAGGCTATGGGTACAACGTTGAAGTTTAGTACTACATTCCATTCTCAAACAAACGGACAGTCGGAGCGTACCATTTAGATTTTAGAAGACATGCTTCGAGCCTATGTTATTCATTTCAAGGGATAATGGGATGAGAAACTACCATTGATTGAGTTCGCCTATAACAACAATTATCAGACTATTATATAGATGTCACCCTATGAAGCACTGTATGGTAGGAAGTGTCAAACTCCTTTGTTTTGGAATGAAGTTGGTGAACGGAGTATCATTGGACCAGAATTTATTGATAAGACTTGTCGAGTAGTCGACATTATCAAGGAAAGAGTTAGAACAACTCAGAATCATCAAAAATAATATGCAGATACTCGATGTTGAGACCTTGAATTCGTTGTAGGTGATAAGGTATTTTTGAAAGTATCACCTATGCGAGGCTTAAAACGATTTGGACAAAAAGGGAAGCTAAGTCCAAGATATGTTGGGCCATATGAGATTCTAGCTAAACGTAGAAAAGTGGCGTATCATTTAGCACTACCTCCATCTATGTCAAGTGTGCATGATGTATTTCATATCTCATTATTGAAGAAGTACGTCAGAGATCCAGCACACGTTATAACGGAGGATCCACCGAGTCTAATTGATGATTTGACATTCGAAGTAACACCAACTAGAATTACCAACCGAAAGGTTCAACGTCTACGCAACCATGACATTTATTATGTTAAGGTTATTTGGAGGAGCCAAGATATAGAAGAGATCACATGGGAAGAAGAGAATGCTATGTGAAAGCAATATCCTCACCTTTTCGACTCGGAAGGTATGTGCAAATTTTGAGGATGAAATTTTTAATAAGAGGGGGGAGTTGTAAGACCCGTATCAAACTAACCGGTCTTACCACCTTGTATCAGGTCTTCCTATCATGGTCAGGCCAAGTGGACTAAGTGCATGAAGAAACTACAAGACCAGGTATGAAATTTAACCCAAAATAGTCAATTATGAGCGTGTGGTCGCATACCTAAACAGGTGTGATCGACCACACCTCAAAATAGTGCAACTACACGAATTTTGGTCTTGTGGTCGCATGTTTCAGAGGGTGTAGTCGACGGGTTCTGCGACCCCACCTCCGACCACACGGATTCCAAACAGAATCGAGTTTAGGAAACCATCCTAATCCAAAGGGGGTTCTTTCCTAAACTCAATAGGGCTTATTATGGAGGGTTTTCCTCTATAAATAGGACGTCCCTTTGTCTCTTTCATCCTTTTAGAACTCTAATTGAAAGTGAGAGAAAGAGAAGATCAGGAAGAGAAGGAAAATTGAAGAGGGAGACTAAGGAGGAAGAAAATTTAGAGAAAACTCTGAATCTTCAATAAGCTTAAGGTATGAATACATTCCCTGTGTTAAATTGAGAGCCTAGAATAGTTCATGAAAGAGATAGGATTTAGGTGAAACCCAAATCATCATTCCATGGATAAATTCCAAGAGAATCCATAGGAGGAAATTTTGTGGACAATGGATTCTGTATAAAATACTAGTTCTAAGCAATAGAACAATCATAGGAAGGACCATAATGATAAGCCAAGGAATCTGAGCATGAAGGAATTGGAGTTGAGAGTGAAAGGTCGACCATCACATGTGTGCTCACACGTACAGTCGCATAATGTACGACCACTCGAGACACACATGTCCGACCACATGCCCTCATAAAGTTTCTAGGGAGGGTGTGGTCGCATGTGTGGTCGCAGGATATGCGACCACACCTTGCGACCCCACACCCTGTGGTCACAGAAACCACAGGTGTTGCCACACCTGCAACCCTTCTGTTGGTTTAAACTGCTGGAAATAAATTTTAATTTAAAATCTATAAATTTGATAGGTTTCCAAGTGGTCTAAGAGTGAATTACAAAGCTTGAACAAGGATCTACTATTAACCAAAGGTGAGGGAACAAGACCTAAATTAATTGGCTAATAATAAGCTATTTTTATTTATTGAGTCCAATACCATGAATGATTGTATACTTGTATGATTGTAATGTACATTTCACATGTCATCCAATATTCTTGTTATTACTGCTCATGCATATTTAATTTCATTTATTTATAACCTGATGTAATGATGATGGTAGGAATATGCATGTGAATGTATGTGTGTGGTTAGTGTGCTTGATGCGAGTGGAGCATCAGGGGGAGGACGTGACACTGTGGTTCATCCTGGTCACCAGACTTTATCTCTATCTCTACTCAAGTCTTGTCCACTGACATCGTCGTATCGCCATTATCTTAGCAGAACTATTACGTCGTAGGGCATCAGGGGAGGTGGTCTCGGACCGTGTAGTCACTGACTCTGTCGGGGGGCCTTAGCTCTATCTCTTTGGACGTATTGAGGGATGCTGGGGTGAGGCCTTGGATACACTATTTTACATTAGGATTGGTTAGTTGCGAGCCCAGTTTACAAGTCCTCGCTAATAAGGGTTTACGTGTTGGTATTGGTAGGGCATCAGGGGAAGTGTCATGCGGTGTTTGATCCGGACACTTTAGCTTTATCTCTATTCCATGATGGATGCATGTGGGACGGCAATGGTGTTTGATCCATTGAACGGCTTTACACACTCGTGTATAGAGGTACGGTGGCCACCAATCCTTTCTATTGCACATTGCAAACTTATGAACCAGACCAAAGATATGAATTAAATGCATGCATATCTTTGTTGCATTGTTTTGTTTGCTCACTGAGCCATGATGTGTGTTCACCCTTTCGACATCGAATATTTTTAGTTAATGATGCAGGTCCTACAGTAGAAGATTATATGAATGCTCCAATGTATGGGCATGTTGCGGCGATAGATGCAGAAGCTATGATGGAATCGCATGATTCGTCGTGCGAGTGCAACTCATGCGTCTTTGATTAGATTATTTGTTCGATTATTTAGAAGATGTAATTGATTAATTTAATTTATTTTATGTCTTAGTCTTTTGGAGATAATTGAATACTTTATTTATTGTTATCACTATTAGATACTCAGTTCATTAATATTAAAAACTTTTGCTATTGTTTATTTACTCTGATTATGGTTATGGATGTAAATGGTTTAAGAAAAGGGATATGGCCTATTCGAGATCCTAGTTGAACCGTTGGATCATAGACGGTTCATCACATCATTCTAGTTGGTTCAGAATTGGGGTATGGCATTAACGTTGGTTGAAAACTAACTCGGTTTGAAACCACCCCATTCTGTACATACTGGTCCCACAAATTGATCATAGGTCATTGTACAGATGTGTTGACCGGTATGTCCAAGCTGACAGACTTAACAAGTTTCCCAAAGGGTACTGTCACACCCCAAATTCTGATCCAACCAGAACGGTGTGAGTGAACCGTCATTGAACCAACGGTTCACACCAGGATCTCGAATAGGCCGTGTTCACCCATACAAACCAATTACACATAACCACAATCAGAATATAAACATACAGCGGAAGACTTTACATAGAATGAACTGAGTATCTATTGATAATTTAAATAAATATCCCATTATCCAAATTCAATCACATAAAATAAATATCTATTACATCTCTTAATAACAAACGAAAATAACTGAAACAAATAAATAAAATCCATCACAGGTACACGCAGAAAGGGCACTCGCATGAAGCGTCATGCTCATC
>CM053274.1:62391996-62489902 GCA_028583415.1 Protea cynaroides
CAATGATGACTACATAAACTCTCGCTTGCTGGGGAGCTTGCATCTGATAGACCAAGTTTGTAACTATGGTCTCGGAATCCCTGTGAGGTGGTCCTGGTAATTGCCGGTGCTTCCGGACCTGTTCCTCCTCCTCTTAGGGCTGGTTTCTCTAACCTGGGTCCCCGCTCGCTTGCTCTTCCTCTAGGCGCTTCCCGGCATGATGATGCTTTCTACCCCTTCGACCGTTTCCACCCGCCATCTCAGACTATTTATTTGGATCTGAGAAGAAGACATAACACGTGAGAATCATCAATAATAGTAGTGTTAGTCTTGAATAATGCAAGAGAATAGTCGAGAAGTAACATTTCAATTTGCACAATTTTGGAAATTTTTAAATTTTTCTGGCTCTTTTTGGGGCGTACCGGTCGCAACATACCGGTCGCACACCTGTAGAAATATGCCGCGGCCGGTATAGTCGACCGGTCAAAATTAAAATTCCGGCCGAGACATACCCGGTCGCAGTTCGACCAGTACTCTTAGAAGCCGATTTCTCACATTCCAAAGCTAGAACATCGTCTCCAGGTAGGTCTCTACCCTCTCTCTCATATTTTTAGAAATTTTCCATATCGTCTTTTGTAGAAATTTAGGTTTTTCTTTGTTCGAGATGTTTTAACCGTAGGAATTCTTTTCCTTCGGCTTAGAAAGGGTTTAGGGACCCCCAAGAGCAAAAGCCCTCAACTAATTTGGGGTTCCACCGAACGATTTTCATAAAAATCGAATTTTTCATCTTTTGACCTAGGTTTTCATGAAATTTCGAAAATTTTCTAATTTTTCTTAATTCTTGAAATTTCTTGAAATTTCTTGTTATAATTGCTTGTGATTGGATTATGGAAGAGTGTGGGGGTTACGTAAGTCCTCCTCCCCATGTTTTTGGGTGAGTTCGAGGCTTTTTCCCAATTTATAGCCGTTATCTTTGCCCGAAATTTTGAAAATTTCTAACTTTTTATCTTGGTTTCTTTTGTTTTACAGATTTTAAATGGCTCTTAGACGTGCTCTCGGGAAGCGCTCCCATGGTTCTAGTTCTCGGGTTCCTTCTCCGCCAGTTCCTCAGCTAGATGAGCTATGGTTTTGCTCCTTGGAAGCTCAAGCTCGATTTTCCTGGTTTGATGATAAGAGTATTGTATCCGGGCGCCGGGTCAACGTGGAACAATTGCACCGGTTCAATGTAGAGACGGCTTTTGGCGCTCTAGGTTGGTTGCCGGTTATTTCCTACACAGAGACCACACGCCCTAATCTGGTCAAGCACTTTTATGCGAATTTGGAACTCGAAGGGGATGTTGAAGACCCGAACCAGTGTAGGGATATCACGCATCACCAGCCACGTCCGGGGTGTACATATCTCCTTCAACACCCACCGGTTGGCTGATCCGCTTGGGGTTCCCAATGATGGAGATTTGGTGTCTCGCGCCCCAAGGCGAAAGGTTACTTGACTGAAGATTTGCGCCGGGAGATAGCGCAGCAGATACTCAACCCCCGGGGCTCCTATGAAGGCAGCTAGCTTGAGACCTATACCCCGGGTCTACAGCCGCATCATCCAAAGACGATATAGTACCACAGAGCGGTCACTACAATGAGTTGTCCCAGCTCACCCAATCCGTCACCTATTGCGTGCTCGCACCGGAGAGCGGATCTCACTTCCATACCTCATCATCCGGACTATGCATCGAGCGGCCGTGGGCCGATCGGGCCAGCAACCTTCCCTATGGCCGCCTCGTCACTTTCCTTCTTCGCCGTCCGGGCGTGAGTTTCGCAGGAGAGGTAGCCGTCGAGGACTCCATGACCTCCGACATCGACCGGGATGCGATACGAGAGGATGCGGATGGTTGATCTGTCCGTTAGTGATGACGAGTTGGAGGCTCGCCTCGTCCACTTGGGAGAGTAGCGGCCAGCAGAAGCGAAGCAGCCGCGGCCAATGCGGCCTATGCGGCGAGATGGGGGATGATGATGATGACGATGTAGTTGGGGAAGCACCGGTGCTCGCCCCACGGCCTCCACTGTACCATCACCATCCGTTCCCCACGGTCGGGCCATCTCAGCCCCTCCCGACTCGGTGTTGAGTATGTTTATTGAGATCGGGGACACCCGGAGGGTCATCCCCGAGTCTCGCCGAGCGATGGGTCGGGAGTTGGGACGCCTGGCTCGTGGTCCACGGGTGACTCGAGACCAGTGTGCGGCTTAGGGTCGCATACGAGCGGGACTATGACATAGCGGACCCCATTCCTCCCGGGCCTCCTACCCCATGATTTCCATTCTACTTTTCATATGATTTTTATATAACAGGGTAACTTTCCAGTTTGTGGACTGTACCCTGTAGCACTATTACATTTGATACATTTTTTTCCATTTAATGAAAATTTCATGGTTCACCTATCTAGTGTATGTGCACTTATTAGGTTTCATATTTAGAATAGTACATTATTCTCTTTCTTAGTCCGTCTCAGGTATCAAACAATGCTTAGGGTGTGTTTGTATTAAGATTTTTAAACTTCCTAACTCGGTTCATCGACCCCATTATGTGTAGCATGGTTTGTTGGAACAGAGCCCGAGAGCTCGATACCAAGTTGTCACACCCCAAATTCCGATCCAACCGGAACGGTGTGAGTGAACCGTCATTGAACCAACGGTTCACACCAGGATCTCGAATAGCCCGTGTTCACCCATACAAACCAATTACACATAACCACAATCGGAATATAAACATACAAATGGAAGACTTTACATAGAATGAATCGAGTATCTATTAATAATTTAAATAAATATCCCATTATCCAAATTCAATCACATAAAATAATTATCTATTACATCTCTTAATAACAAACGAAAATAACTGAAACAAATAAATAAAATCCATCACAGTACACGCGGAAAGGGCACTCGCATGAAGCGTCATGCTCATCCCTGTCCCCCTGTACATCCAACACCGCAAGCACCACCATACGCCGGAGCGTTTACGTAATCGTCCACGGTATATCCCGCATCAACATCTAAAAACAATGTATATACAAAGGGTGAGCACACAACACAGCTCAGTAAGGCAATCGGACAATTTCACAAGATTATGCATGAGTAACAATCATTTTATGCTTGTGGTCCGGTTTTAAGTTTGCAATGTGCTATAGAAAGGTTTGGTGGCCCCCGCACCTCTATACACGAGTGTGTGGCGTCGCACAATAATCACTCTACCACCAACCCACATGCACCCATCCTGGAATAGAGATAGAGCTAAGGTATACCCGCACCTCCCCGATACTCTACCCATACCGGTACCTAAGCCCCCTCTCGGCCGGGGCTCGCAAACCGGGCTCGCAACTAACCAATCCTATATGTCAACAATGTATGCTCTATCCCAGCACGGCCGTCTACGGCATAGAGATAGAGCTAGAGCGTGCAGCCGGGTCGGAGACCTCCAAAACCTCACCTCCCCCCGATACCCTATCCGCAACTAACCCACTAGGATAGAAACAATACGCAGTAGACCCTATCCCAACACAACTCCCTACGGCATAGAGATAGAGCTAAAGCATCGTGGACAAGGCAGCGTCGACTCGGAATCCTCGGTACCACCCAACGATGGTCGGGACAACATCAATATCGGAGACCAACGTACCACGATCTTCCCCGATACCCCACCCGTACCAAGCTTGTTAAGATAGAATACTACAAAAGGTGCCCGGTGTGAAGAGCGATCCCGTGCCCATGCCCCACTCCACACACCAACGAAAACAATCACATGCCTAACAATCACATCCTATGAATGCATGAACAATAATAATAACTGAAACTAAAGGATGGCATGTGAATTATGCACAAACATCACATCATAGATATTCAATGATTAACAACGATTTACTGTCCATTAATTATTAGGTTTAGGTCAGATTCCCTTACCTGACGCTCGTTCGATTACTTGCTCCACGTCACAAGATCCAAACGACAAGTCACAGCGTCCTACATAATATTAGGGTTTCATTAGAATATATTATTTAGGGTTTCATGTTGGTCGGAACCCAACATGGTTACAAAATACCCTCACAGAGCTGACCGGTGGCATGTACCGGTCGCAGCTCGAGGGAAAGACTGGCGACCGGTATGGTCAGCCGGTCCCCCACAGATAACCTCCCGAGAGGTAACGGTCGCAACATACCGGTCGCACTATGTGCAACCGGTATAGTCGACCGGTATGTCTCCGGAAGACCATACATGGGTTCTTCGACTGCCGTCGATCATCCTCCACAGATTTTCAGGGTTTCTCCTATCCATCCTAAGTCTAGGCTTTGAGTTAGAGTTATCCCCAACTCATTCAAGTCTCGTTTCGATGAATATCATCTCGAAACTCGAATCTAGGGTTTGACGGCAACTTAGGGTTTATTGGCCAATTTAGGGTTTTAGATCAATACCCACTTTGCATGGTATTGATCCACCCACACAACTAACATAGGGTAAGAAGATGGATTCAAACACTTACCGTTGACAGGCGTAGCGAGAGCTTCGTTAAACGGTAATGGCGGCACCTCCTTCTTCTTCCTAGCTCCTTCTCCTTTCCAAGCTCTTTCTCTTCTCTAGGGTTTGTGAGAGACAATGGAAAGGATTTGAGGGGTTTAAGGGTGTATTTATAGGCTAGAAATAGGGTTTAGTAACCCTACTAGGATTAGGAAACTTCTAGGATTCGAAATCAGGAAAGCGGGACCCGCAGAGACCAATTTCCAAATTCCCGCACATAGCTATGCAGGCCATACCGGTCGACCGGTACCATCATCCGGTACCATCAACCGGTATACCTAAAATCAGGTATAATTGGTCGACTTCGGTCCGATTTCCTACCTGTTTGTTATCTGCTTGCCCCGTCTGGCTCGGTGATGATCGGAAGACCTGTCACGACACAAAACCAAGATTTAGACCGGGTTTTCAGAGTGCGGGTCTTACAGGTACCGCTTGCAGTATCGGTCATACTCAGGTACCATCGGTATAGTCAACTAGTATGCCTCCATGCAACCTCTAATGTGATATCTATCTTTCATCGGTCTTTTAACTTGACTTATAAGGTTTCTCCTAACCCTTATAGACCTGAGCAACGTACTAGAATTTATTTTGTCTTTCGTTCAAGTTCTACATTCTGAGGAACCTTAGTTTAGAATTCAGACCTAGCGTTCCTTGAACGAACTAGGGTTTATCAATGAAATAGGGTTTTGGGTCAACACCTTGTCTTTTATGGTACTGATCATAATCTAATCCAACCTAAGAACAAGATAGGGAAAGTACTCAACTACGATGTTCTTCTTCCAACAGAGTCTCCTCTGCAATCTTCCTCGGCTCCTTTCTCCTCTTCAGATGTCCTTCTCGTCTATAGGGTTTTGTGAGAGTCAAAAAAAGGATCTAAGGAGCGTAAGGAGTCAATATATAGAAGGTTTTAGGAGAGTTTCCTACGTAAGGAGAGTCTCTACGATTGAGATTTACAAGGTGAGACCCACTGCGATTCTTTCCCAACTTGAACAGTCAGCTAATATAGACATACTGATCGACTGTTTAAAATACCAGTATGTATATTTCTTAAATCCATTTTATCTATTTTCATACTTGGACTTGTGGTTCATCATTTGCTCATCCCGTCCGGTCCGATTATAATAGGAAGACCTATCACGACACAAAACATAGGTTTAGATTGGGTTCGTGGAGTACGGGTCTTACAACTCCCCTACCCTTAAAAGAAATTTCATCCTGAAATTTACCTGCAGGTTTCATAACTCCCCCACCCTTAAAAGAAATTTCGGTCTTAAAATTTACATGTACCTTCTTTGTCAAAAAGTTGGGGGTATTCCTTTCGCATCGCATTCTCTTCCTCTATATCTTGGCTTTTCCAATGCACTTTGGTGTAATGGATATCTCTATTTTAGAGGTGTTGCACCTTTCAGCTTGTGAACATAAATGGTACGACCTCGAATGTCAAGCCTTCTGTCAAATCTGGAGGGTTCGCTGTCAAGATGTTCAATGGATCCCTGACGTACTTCTTCAGTAGTGAGACATGGAACACATCATGAACACCTGACATAGATGGTGGCAGTGTGGGCTGATATGCCTCATTGCCACGTCTGGTTAGTATCTCCAACAGTCCTACATACCTAGGGCATAGCTTATCCTTTTTACCAAACTGCTTCAGTCCTCACACAGGTGATTTCTTCAGAAACACCTTATCATCCATTGCGAACTCTAGGTCTCGGCGTCTAGTATCTGCATACTGCTTTTGCTGGACCTGAGCTATCTTGACTTTTTCCTTGATTTGATCAATTGCTCGACAGATTTCTTCTACAAACTCCGGTCTTACTATCCTTCTTTCTCCTACCTAGTTCCATGGCAGAGGTATCTAACATTTTTTTCCATACAGTGCCTTGTATGGGGTCATCTGGATCGTAGCTTGATAATTGTTATTATAAGCGAACTCGATGAGTGATAGCTTCTCATCCTAAGCTCCCTTGAAATCTATGGCATAAGCTCGGAGCATATCTTCCAGGATCTGGATGGTTCTCTCTGACTGTAATCTATCTGAGGGTGGAAAGCTGTACTGAATTTTAGCTTGGTCTCTAGATCCGCCTGTATAGTCCTAAGATGTGGAACTTGTAGGATTACTGCTTTCACCTCATCTATTAGATCAGGCAAGATCTTCAGAGCTGCAAACATGAGCATGAACTTGTGAATTAAGCCTTGCTCCACTGGATCTTCTCCTGACTCAAGGATGTGTTGTTCCTTATTTTCTGATGGATCACATGCTGCAGAACATAGTGTGGCATTTGTATTAGGGCCGGTCTCATGTTTCAACACCCACTTTCTGCTTATGGCATCTGTCACTATGTTTTCTTTACTTGGATGGTACTGGATGTCACAATCGTAGTCCTTCAGTAACTCCAACCACCTTCTTTGTCTCATATTATGGTCCTTCTAAGTGAATAGGTAGGTCAGTCTTTTATGATCAGACTTTATCTGGAACTTCTCACCGTACAGGTAATGCCTCTAAGTTTTAATCGCATAAATTACTTTCGTTAATTCCAAGTCATGCTTAGGGTAGTTCTTTTCATGATCTTTTAGTTGCCTTAAAGCATAGGCTATTACCTGTTCCCCATGCATCAATACGCATCCAATTTCCATTCCCGAGGCATCCGTATTAAAGTGAACGGCACAACTGGTGCTGGAATAATCAAGATAGGTGTAGACACTAGCCTTGACTTCAGAGTTTGAAACACTTTTCACATTCCTCTATCCATATGAATTTCTCTCCTTTCTTGGTCAGTCTGGTAAGTAGAACGACAGTATTTGAATAGTCTTCCACAAATCTTCTGTAGTAACCAGCTAGACCTAGGAAGCTTCGAATCTTTGTAACTGTCTTCGATGCTGCCCATTCTATTATGGCTGCTATCCTGTTTGGATTTACTTTGATCCCTTCTACAGATATAATGTGACTTAAGAAAACCACTTCATTTAGCCAAAATTCTCACTTCTTGAATTTTGCGTAGAGTTTCTCCCTTCTTAGCCATTGTAAGGCTGCTCTCAAATGCGTTGCATGCGTCTCTTTGTCTTTAGAGTAGACCAATATGTCATCATGAAACACTTAGTTCATCAGTTTCATAAATGATGCTAGGTCATTGGTCAACCCGAATGACATCATGAGGAATTCGTAATGCCCATTTCTTATCTTGAAAGCAGTCTTCAAAATATCTCCAGCCTTAATCTTCAGTTAGTGATACCCCGATCTGAGATCGATCTTTAAAAAAATCCTTGCACCTTGCAACTGATCGAACAGGTCATTGATCCTTGGCAATGGGTATCTATTCTTGATGGTCAATTTGTTCAACTCTTGGTAGTCAATACATAGACGTACGCTATCATCCTTCTTCTTCACAAACAATATTGGTGCTCCTTACGACGATATGCTTGGCCGTATGAAACCCTTGTATAGCAGTTCTTGCAATTGAGTCTTCAATTCTTTTAACTCCGTAGGGGCCATTCTATAAGATGCCTTAGACACTGGAGTTAACCCTCGCATCAAGTCTATCACGAACTCTATAGCTCTGTTTAGAGGTAGTCTGGGTAGATCCTTTGGAAATACATCTGAAAACTCCCGTACCATATCTAGATCTTCCATCTTTGGCTTCTCTATAGTAACTTCAACCACAGATACTAGGTATCCAACTCCTCCTTTCTTTAGGCATCTCTTAACTTTGAAAATGGAGAGGATAAGCTTCCGCTTTCTAGGAAGTTTAGTTCCTGTAAAGTTGAACTCCTTTCCACTATCATCCTTGAAAGAAAGCTTCCTTTCGACGCGTAGTAAACTAGCCGAATGCTGGCCTAACCACTCCATCCCCAAGATGACATCAAAGTCTACCATTTCGAGTTGAATCAGATTTGCTTATAGGTTTCGTCCATCAATGTGATTTGGGCACTGCCCATAGCATTCGTTCAAAGCCACTTCCAATCCCAACAAAGATCGAATCATCAAGCTCAGGTTCAAGGTCTTGACAGGTAACTCTAATTTCTTTCCAAAGTATATAGAGACAAAAGAGTGGGTAGCCCCAGAGTCAAAGAGGACTATAGCGGGTATACCAGCTACATCTATAGTCCTTGGTATTTAGTTAACCCTTAGTCTACATGCTCACACATAATAATGTAGTAAACAAAAGAGTGAGGGCCAAAATCATATCAGTAACCACATCAGGTGATGCGGCTGCTTCTTCAGTAGTGACTACAAATAGTTTTCCTTACTGTGGTTGCTTCTTTGGTAGAGTGCAAGTCATAGCATAATGGCCCATTTGCTAGTAGTTGAAGCACTTGACGTTGTTGGTGTCATACCCCAAATTCTGAACCAACCAGAATGGGGTGAGTGAACCGTCATTGAACCAACGGTTCACCAGGGTCTCGAATAGACCGTGTCCACTCATACAAACCATTGCACAAAATCATAATCAGAATATAAATAGTACAGCAGAAGTCTTTAAATAAATGAACTGAGAATCTATTGATAAATTAATAAATATCCAATTATTCAAATCAAACCATAACTAAATATCTTTACATCTCTTTAAAAGTCAACTGAAAATAATTAAAACAATTAAATAAAATCCAATCAAAGGTACACGCAAAAAGGGCACTCGCATGAAGCGTCATGCTCGTCCTCTCCTGCCGGTACACCCAGAGCAGCAACGCCACCATACGCCGGAGCGTTCATATAGTCATCCACCGTATAACCTGCATCAACATCTAAAAATATGTATATATACAAGGGTGAGCTCACAACTTAGCTGAGTAAGACAATCAGACAGTTTCACAATATTATGCATGAGTAACAATCATTTTATATTGTGGTCTGGTTTAAGTTTGCAATGTGCTATAGAAAGGTTCGGTGGCCGTCTCACCTCTATACACGAGTGTGTGGCACCGCACAGCAGATCACACTACCACCGGCCCACATGCATCCATCATGGAATAGAGATAGAGCTAAGGTATACCCGCACCTCCCTTGATACCCTACCCATACCAGTACCTAAGCCCCTACTGGCCAGGGCTCGCAAACTGGGCTCACAACTAACCAATCCTATATGTCATCAATGTAGGCTCTATCCCAGCACAGCCGTCTATGGCATAGAGATAGAGCTAGAGCGTGCAGACCGGACTGGAGACCACAATACCTCACCTCCCCCTGATACCCTATCCGCAACTAACACACTAGGATAGAATAATACGGAGGTAGACCCTATCCCAACATAACTCCCTACGGCATAGAGATAGAGCTAAAGCATCGTGGACAAGCCAGCGTCGGCATCGGAGACCACAGTGCCACATAACCATGGCCAGGCCAACATCAACATCGGAGACCACCGTACCACGACCTTCCCCTGATGCCCCACTCGTACCAAGCATGTTGAAATAGAATACTACAAAAGTGCCAGTGTGAGGAATGATCCCAGGCCCATGCCCCACTCCACACACCAACGAAAACAATCACATGCCTAACAATCACATCCTATCAATGCATAAACAATAATAATAACTGAAAGTAAAAGATGGCATATGAATAACACAAACATCACATCATATATATTCAGGTTATTAACAACGATTTACTGTCCATTAATTATTAGGGTTTAGGTCAGATTCCCTTACCTGATGCTCGTTTGATAGCTTGCTCCATGTTGCAAGATCCAAACAGAATATCACAAAGTCCTACAATATTATTAGGGTTTCATTAGAATAGTTTCTTAGGATTTTCGTTTGTCGGAAACCAACGATGTTACAAAGTTATACTCACAGAGCTGATCGATTGTATATACCGATCGCAGCTCTGTGGGGAAAACTGGCGACCGGTATGGTCAGCTGGTCCCCACAGACCAGCCATTGGAAGGTACCAGTGGCAACATACCGGTCGCACAGGGTGCAACCGGTATAGTCGACCGGTATGTCTCAGGAAGACCATACTTTGGGTTTTTCAACTGTCGTCGATCATTCTCCATGGTTTCCAGGATTTCTCCTATCCATTCTAAGTCTGAGCTTTGAGTTAGAATTATCTCCAACTCATTCAAGTCTAGTTTAGATGATAACCATCCTAGAACTCGAATCTAGGGTTTGACGGCAATTTAGGGTTTAATGTTCAATTAGGGTTTTAGATCAATACCTGCTTTGCATGGTATTGATCCAATCATACAACTATCCTAGAGTCATAAAGTAAGAAGAATGATTAAAACACTTACCGTCGACTGGCGTAAAGTGAGCGTCGTCGAACGGCAATGGCAGCACCTCCTCTTCTTCCTAGCTTCTTCTCCTTTCCAACCTCCTTCTCCTCTTTAGGATTTGTGAGAGACAATGAAAATGATTTGAGGAGGTTTAGAGGTTTTTATATAGGCTAGGATTAGGGTTTAGTAACCCTATTAGGATTAAGAAAGTCTTAGGATTCAGAATTGGGAAAGTGGGACCCACAGAGATCCAATTCCAGATCTTGGTAGTCTGTTGTGCAGACCATACCAGTCGACCGGTACCAAGACCGATACCATCGACCGGTATGAGTAAAATCATACTTATTTTGGTCTGTTTGGTCTGATTTCGTACCTGATTGTCATCCGCTCGTCCCGTCTGGCCCGGTGATGATCAAAAGACATGCTACAACATGAAATCAAGGTTTAGACCAGGTTCACGGAGTGTGGGTCTTACAACTCCCCCACCCTTAAAAGAAATTTCGTCCCGGAAATTTGCATGTAGGTCTCACAGTTGGCTTGACCCGTTACCTGTTGAGATGGTACTGTAGTAGACCTTGCTAGCACAACAGTAGTTAGAGCTTTGTAAGGGCGGAAGGGTCTAGTATTCCCTCCACTTGCTGTCTTAGTGGCAGGCCTCTTTAAGCCTCTGTTTTGAGCAAAGAAGCTATTTCTTTGACTTGATTCGATCATTTCGTGCGATCTGCGTAGCTTCATTGTACACATTTTTCTCCAAACCTAGAACATGCTCGTGTATGTTTCCTTTCAGACCATAGTGAACCTTCGGGTCTTGGTCTCTTCTTCTTGCATACTTGCTGGAGCAAAGAAGAACAACTCTTTGTACCTCTATTGGTACGCATCCACTGTCATCTAGAACTATTGCAGACTGAGGAACTCCTTTTCCATCTGATCATAGAAACTCCTCAAAAAGTACTTATTGAAGAAGGCATCTTTGAATATTTCCCATATGATTTGGGTGTGCTTTGTCTCCAAATACGATCGTGTAGAATTCCACCACTCATTGGCATCTTCTTTCAGTATGTGAGTCTCAAACAACACCTTCTCATCCTCTGTATAATTCATCAAACGGAAGTTCTTCTCCATCTCGACTACCTACTATGCTGGCCACGATGGCTTCCCTGGCTTCCCTGTGAAGGTAGGGGGTTTCAACTTCAAAAACCTATCAACCACTCTAGTAAGGTCATTCTGGTGCAGTCATTTCGTACCTTGGTGGTGGATACAAGTACCCTCTTGATAAGCAAATGATGTTGGAATTTGTTGAGGTGGTTACTGATTATGCTCTTGACCCGTCTGTACAGTGCAACCATCCACTAGTAATGAGGTATTATTTCCTCTAGATTCAGGCGTACCATCTCTAAGAGTTTGTCTCGGTGGCCTAAACAACTTTAACATCTCCGCTAAGATTGCCTTTTGCTGTGCTTCCATCTGGTAAACCAGGTTCGTCACTATAGTCTCCAAATTTGTATGGGGAGGGCCTAGTAAATTGGTCTGTGACTCGTGGCCTACACATTTTCATTGTTCCTCACTGGAGTTCTTTCTTCGGCACCCACCACTTGATTCCCTTCTTCAGGGTTTGGGTGGTGTTCATATCCATTCTCCGTTTTCAAATTGCCCCCAATGAGAGGTCCCCTTGAGTGGTGACATCTCCTTAAAGTTCTGCGACCATTTTCGTCTGCCATATTAGATTACTGTCCTTTGGTTTAGTTCTGAGTAAAAGACACAACACATGAGCCATTTGCAAGAAAATATCCAAGTATCGTAGTGTTAGCCTTTAGCAACATGCACGAGACGGAAAACTCTAATGGAAACAGTTAAAATCATTAAAATAAAAAAATTCTTTGAATTTTACAGTATTAAACAATTTTATCCAGTCGAACCATACTAGTCGCAAGTCACTGTAAAAATGGGTCGACCGATACATCCACGCGAACAAGGTTCTCAGACGTCCTGAGAGGCACCGGTTGATATACCGTTCACATGTCTGTAGAAAATGGGTCAATTGGTATGCTAGGTGGACAAAAATTTTTGTCTGACCGAAAGGTACCGATTGACGTACTGCTTGGGGTACCAGTTGACTGTATCTTGTAAACCATCGACCGGTATGCCCAAAATCACTTTAAAAACCAAGATTTTTGGAGTCATTTTTATAACTCACTCCCATCTCTCATCTCCAATGGCCATTTCTCTCTGCCAAAGCGAGTCTCTACAGTTCCACTGGTGCTTTTACGAACGATTTTGCTCAGTCAAAAGTGCTCAACCTTCCTTATGGTCATCTCATCACTACGATCCAACAACGCTTGCATGTGGACATGGAAGATGAGATTGCTATTGAAGATACTATGTGCTCCGATATTGACTGGGATGCCATCGTTCGGATGATGATGGACAACATGTCGATCAGCGACGAGGAGTTAAAGGTCCGTCTGTGTCCTCCTAGGAGGGTAGTAGCAGCGGCAGCAACAACAGTAGCACATGTGGGAGAGGTAGGGGGTGATGAGTACATACCCATGGAGGATAACCCTACCCCTGCACCACAACCTATCCCAGTAGCAGGACCTTCTCAGCCCCCTTCAGATCCAGTAATGGCGATGCTGCTAGAGATCCGAGAGGCTCAGTGCTCTGGTGATCGTCGGGTGGAGCACCTTGCCCGCAGTCTCTGGGTCACACAGGAACAGGTGCACTGGCTCAGGGTAGCATATGAGCGAGACTACGACATCACTGAACCGATACCTCCGATGCCTCCGACCCCATGATGGACCAGCAGATAGTTTTTCTTTCCTTGTTACCAGTACACTATTTTGATAACAGGGTAACTGTCCGGCTTGTGGACTGTACCCTGTGGTACAATTTTAACATTTCTTTTTGGTAGATTACTTGTTAATATGGTTTTGCTCCCTAAACACATCTGTTTATATAGTTCTTCTTTGATCATGGTATATTATGCTCTTTTTTATTTGGTCTCATGCATTAAACAAGTGCTTAAGGTGTGTTTATATTAAGAATTTTAATTTTTATATCTCAGTTCATTGACTATGTTAGGTGCATGTATGGTCTGTTGGATAGGGCTTTGGAGCTATGATACCAAGTTGTCACATCCTAATTTCGACTGAACCAGAAATGTGAGTGAACCACCATTAAAGCAACTATTCACATCAGGATCTCAGTAAGACCGTGTCGACACACAGACCAATGCAAACTAACCATAATCATAATATAATAATACAACGGAAGACTTACTAAATGAACTGAGTAATCTATTGATAAAATTTCATCTACACCTCAAAAACTATATCAAATTTGATCTGACCCTACAGGTTTCCAAATGTCTCATCTACCATCCAAAAATTTTTCAAATGTCTCATCTACCACCCAAAAGTTTTCCATCGTTAATCAAAGAGACCCCACCCGTTAGTGGGGTCCTGTTAGTTGTTGACGTAAGCACTATTTGTAATATATGAGGACAATAATACCTTTATTCTAAAGGTAAAAGATCATAATGCCCCCTAAACTAGGAATGTTTCCCAACAGAGAAATTCAATGGAAGAGAGCTTAAAAGAAGAAGTAATAAAACCAGTTTAAATTACAAAAGAAAGGAAGACTTAGTCTTGTTTCCAACCAAGAAGTGTTTTTGACGAAAGTGGGTAAGAGGAGGAGGAGACGCCTAAAACTTATATAATTTATGTTTGTATGTTTGTGGAAAGAATTTCTAACAAGTTTGCATCATCCTCACATAAAATCACATTGAAGGGAAGAAAGAAGAGTCTGGGATTGGTGGATTAAAGTTGACTTCGCCCGTGTGAAAACGTAAAAAAAGAAGCCACCATCATGAATTTCATAAAAAAAAAATATGGGAGGAAGATTTACAAAGCTAAGACGGGCATATTTGAATCTTATGTGCCAGTAGAAAGATATACAAGAAAAATCGATAACCGATCACTTAGAGGAGATACGAAAAAGATAAAGAAAATAGATCCAGATTTTAAGAAAGGCAGAAAAAGACAAAAGTACATGTTGCCAGTTTTTCCGGTAAAACATATCATGGAATGATAGACCAAGAGATATGGAGGATATTATTTGGGATTTCTGCAAAATTATCAGTGTACTCGGCTTCCCCCCGTCATGGTCGTTTTCAATCTTCTTGCTGAAGTTTTAAAACCTGTGTTCTGGGCTTTGTAAAGGCCTTGTCTTTTTAGGATTATCAATAAATTTCTACTCAATAAGGTTTTAAAACTCGGGGTTAGAATCGGTTGGTAAGCTGCCAGACTTTCCCTAACTAAAACTTATCCAATTTGGTTTAATCTGAATTGGCGTTGATTCCATCTAGTCAACTTGGCCGATCCAGCTAATTCCAACCTGTTATAAAACAATGTTGGATGGTCAACACTTAGCCCTTCAAGATATACTACCATGCGTGACAACTGACAACTAGCCCCTAAAAATATTTCCATATTGAAAGATGATTGACAAAGGGAGAGAGAGAGAGAGAGAGAGAGAGAGAGAGAGAGAGAGAGAGAGAGAACTAGCAGAGGGAGTACCCATTTGGAATTTGAATTTACCACTCTACCCACTATATCTTTATGTCTATCAAACCAAGATTCTAAATTTCGGTTTTGTGTTTGATTTCGGTCAAACCAAAATGGCTGAAATTTGACCAAAATAGTAGAAAAATTCTGGCAAGTTTTGAAATTAATTTTGGTGGCCAAAAAATTGATTTTTGAGCCCAATTTTTCTGTGTGATGTATTCTTAACTTTCTTAATATATCAATTTAATGATTTGCAAAAAAATAATAATAATAATAAAAAAAATCTCAAATAGTATGAGAATAGTTCATTTGCATGTACTTGTATTCTCCATGGGATCCTATTATCGTTCATATCCTGTGGGTCCCACACCACATCGATGGTGATAGAATCCCATTTAGAGTACATGTACATGCAGGTGATCCAAATCCAAATAGTATTTCTATGTTTACATCATAGTATGATAATTTATGCTCGAAGCTGAAGACTGTATTCAGAGTTCAATAGGCAACACTAATTTATGACTAATATGATTTAAGTAAATGTTTATTAACTTTAATATTTTATTTAGTTAAGGTATTATTAATAAATAAGCAAACACCTCCCACTTGAATTCAATAAAAATAATCTAAAATTTAAATTTTAAAAGAATAAAAAGTCAATTTTTCAGTTCAAGAACAAAAATTGAATTTTTAATCATGGAATGATTTTCAACTTTCAAATGTTAGTATTTTTCTCCAATCTTAAATTTCATAAATCTTATCAAAATAAAACAACACTAAAAACCAAGGGTCCACCAAAATAATCTTTGTTTTGATGTCAAAAAAATTATTCCAATTCAGACGACTTTAAACAGCATTCGCATACTCCGAACAAGGTTTGACCGAAGCGTAAGTACTTTAATATAACTCAAATTCAAGCAATGTTAGATTTGTTGGAAAGCTAGCATAACCAGCTTTTGGAACAAGTATGAGATTGTTGGATCCGAATTATATTGAAGGAGTTACGTTGTTGTCAAACTTTATTCAGAGTATACGAATGCTATTTAAAGTCGTCTGAATAAATACAATTTTTTGGACATCAAAACAAAAGATTATTTTGACAAACTCTTGATTTTTAATGATGTTTTACTTTAATAAGATTTAGAATAAATTATTCATACCACTCTTGACCTATGACTATAATACAGAGACATCCTAAAGTTGATAACAATTACAGACTCATTCCATTGATTAACACCATTAAGCTTAAAAATTTAAAGATAATTTTACCCTTATTGCATTTACAAACAAAATGAAAGGAAAATACATTTTTGATGATCGATTGTAGGTTTATCCTCGTTGGTAGTTTTCTCAGTTGGTGGCTCGTCGGTGGTTGCCACCAGTGGTGATCCATATTATCAGAGGGCATAGCCAGGAGGCATGCGGAGGTACACCTGGCTTGGATCGTGGGACACTAGTTGTTGTGCAAAGGATTCCAGATACGATGGTGGATGGCAATGGTCGGGCTTTGGTCAGGGATGGCAAGGTTCTGCCGGTGGGTGGAGATTCCGATTTAGGTGTTAGAGGGTTTCAGGAGGCGATGCCTAATTTGTTATTGCATGTGAGAAGACTTCGAGATCAAAGGTGAGAATAACAGTAATAATAGCAGTAGGAGGCTTAGGTTGACAATTAGAGGATGGAAGAGAGATGATGTCGGAGGAAGGAAGAATAAGGGTTAGGTAAGGGTGTCAAACTGGGCCCGGCCCGATAGCACGGACCGAGCCAACCCGATATAACCTGAACCCAGTTCGGACCGAGCCTTAATGGACAGGTTTTGGTCTGAGCTTGTAAAGCCCGACACCGTTTCAGTCCAAATCGAAACCAAACCGGATCGGTCTGTTAAGAAGCCCAAATTAACCCAAATCGATAAAACCCAATCCGAACACCGATAAGGTCCGTTCGGGCCCAATTTCTTAATTTTAATGGTTTTAAATTTTAATAGATTGTGTTACACTATTAAAGTTCACTTCATGATCTAGAAGATTATGTGAATCTATAGTTGAAAAGATTATGTTAATTGTTATAGTTTATTAAATTACATACATATGGAAGGAATAATGCTAATTTTATAGATAAAAATAATAAAATAGGCTATATAGTTTACATATAAAAGGGGCCCGATAAGCCCGATCCAGACTGAACCAACTCGAAATCACCTCAATAAACCCAGCCCGATAACAAATCGACACCGGATCAGCCCGTTAGTTATTGTGTCCAGCGCAGCCCACCCCAGCCTGAACTCTTAATGAACATGTTTTGGGCTGGGCTTATAAAACCCGATACTGGTTTAGCCTAGACCGAAACCGGTCCAGACCGGCCCGTTGACACCCTTAGGGTTAGGGATATTTAGCATAGACAATTTCTTCATTTCACATTACCCATAAGGGTATTTTGGATTGATGAAATTCAAATTCGTGTTGACATCAGCAACTAATAGAAAAAAGTTAACAGAGTGAGTCTCTTTGTAACAACATTTGGGATTTAGGGGTAATAAGTGTAGTTAGTATCAACTTTAGGAAAATATCTATGTTTAACCAATAGGTCATGGTTGGTAAGAGTAATTTTTCTTAAGATTTATTGAATTTTTAGATTGGAGAAAAGAAAACTAGCATTTAAAAGACAAAAATCTCTGCATAATCGAAAATTCAGTTTTTGTTCTTGAACTGAAAAGTTGGTTTTTTATTTTTTGAGAATTTGAATTTTAGACTATTTTTATTGGATTCAAATAGATGTATATGTTTCTTTATGAATAATATCTTAAGTAAATAAAATATAAAAGTTTATATTTTATTTACTTAAATGATATTAATCATAAATAAGTGTTGTGTGTTGTATACTGTCCCTCCTGTATGTTGTTCCCTTTCTTGTACTACTATGACCTATAGAAGTCTGAGTACACCAAGTTTCCAACAAAGGGCCAAACTTGAAGTTTATAGGGTGTCTGGACCAAGTAAAACTAGAGATTTCGACTGAAACCTAGTCGAAACATCAATTTCGGACGAAAATTTGGGACTTTTTTTTTGTTGGTCACCGCCATGAGCCTTTCCTCCCTACTCTAGTTTTTTACTTTTATATATATATATATATATATATATATATATATATATATATATATATATATATATATATATATATATATATATATATTTATTTATTTATTTATTTATTTATTGACCCTCACTTTCTTCTTCCTTCTCTCGATCCATCTTAATACTATGTTGAAGCCAAAGGATTGGTCATTCCAATATCTTCCATAGCCATGGCGGTGACGTCGACATTTTCGACAGTCCCTCTTCAGCCACACTCGCACATCACTTCTTCTCAAATAATTGAAGATGCAAATGCGCGATTAATACATTTCAATTCCAATTAAATACACCAAACATTAAATGCCATTACTATCTTCTTCCTCAATGGGGCATGAAATATGTTTTGATTCAGATTTTAGTATTAGTGGTTCTACAAATAAGGACTAGATAATAAAGGAAGGATAATCAATTTAAAAAGTACGCATCAATGGGCATTCTCTCATCAACCACAGCCTGAGTGAACCAAAAACCAAAAACCAAAAACCAAATAAGTGACTATAGGAGATGAAGCAAAGTTGTCACATTCTCAACAAAGTCACTTGCAGCGTCAAACCATGAGAGATCCTCACCATCGTTAGCCTAAGCGGTGCCTGTAAATTGACCCTTATAGAAGCGCCTGCGACTCACCCTCAAATTGGCTCCTTTCTTGTCAACCAGAAACCCGTTGACAAATTAATTTAAGAACAAAATAGAGAATATTACGTAGTGGTAAGATGTAGGATCAAGCAGGGAAATTAGGCTGTGAGTACGTTTCTACCAAAAAAACTCATCTGTTGGTCATGTGTTCTCATTGTTGGTAATTTGGCTGATGTGGCAGTGTGGATGAGCATATAATCAGAGAATTAAAGAGAGATGGCATAAATGTAGGAGAGAGAGTGTCTGTATAAGTAGCAGTAGTGTCAGTGTAGTAGTAGAGATGAAGCAGCCTATTGTGTGTATTCTACAGTTTTTAGAGAGTGATTAAGAAGGCATGCAGTGAGTTGACTAGGTTTCTACACTGAGTTTATTGAGTAATGAGAGTTTCTTTAGTTAATCACGTTGTACGTGAGCTCAGTGACGTTCTAAGTAGAACCAAGATGATAGACTGTATGTGGGAGTCCATGTGAACATGCACAAAAAGTTTTGCGTCTGGATTCCAAGGTTGGTTTGAAAGTTTTGACTTTGACGTTGGTTTTGGTAGGTCCTACAGAAATTTCATGAAAATTAGGTAGTGGAAAGATGTAGAGCATCGAGTTGGCTTCACAATGCAACTTAAATTGTTCAATTCTGACGTTGGATGAGGAAGATATCGCAATCTTCGTTGGATCGCTCGAAAAAGTCCAAAATAAGAAGCTCTTGGTGAGTAGTTTATAACACGGAAAATCATAATATTTTAAAATAGTTGAGGGACCTTTTTGAAATTATCAAAAGTTAAATGGCGGCCCTCGTAAAATGAATAAGAAGCTGATTGGACGACTGATAATGAGCCACGAAGCTTAGATCCACATCTGGCGGCTACAAAAAGTGTGGGATCCAGTGTATCTCGCAGGCGGAAGAACATGCTCCCAAGGGACTTCTGAATGGCTGAATGCACTTTAATAGTATGGACCACAATGCATGATCGTATCTTTGATTTTGGTGTAACGTGCATACGTTACAGCATTAAGTGAGATTCAAATTTAATGCTCGGGATCTGATTAGGGCGTTGGTGACGTGATCTGAAGGATCTAACAATCCATATATTCATTCCCTCCATTACTCAGAGATCGAATGGCCATTAATCAATATTCTTCCTTAGCGAATCCAAACTAAATACGCCACATTTGACGTGACAATGGCGGCAGTGTCACAGTGTAACGTGGGTGCATAATAGGTGTAAAATATATCCAGATCCAATGGTTAATCTTTATTTCGATCTTATTTGACGCAATAAACCTAATCGGACAGATGAAAGGCAATCCCGCCTTTTTTTAGATGATTGGGCGGCCATTATTAGAGATTCCCTGATCTACCAATCGGATCTCAAATGCACCACTGACAAGTTAGTGGGCGCTGATTTTGTGTAGCGCAGGTGTACGGTTAGCCATTAACAGATTCTGTTTGAGTTAATTTCATTGGTCGAACTTTTTTTGATTATAACTTGATCATCCTAAGTTCAAATCGAACCATTCAAATTACATAATTCTTATTTTTGAAATCTCTATACACTAGGAGCGTTTTGGGGACGAAGTTAAGAGAGAAGCTCTGATTTTTGGTCAAAAAACCCTCTCTTGAAGGTGTGGTGTGGGTTTAAGGCCTTGATTCTTATCACCAATCTTTCATGGGTTCAATGGGGTCCTATTAAGCTGTATTGAAGAGCTTGTACATGTGTTTGGGAGAAGTAGTTGTTGTTTGTAAGATTCATTTAGCTTACCTACACTTAATGGATATGTTAAGACTATGTCAAAGAGAAGAGAGTCCTCTTGAAGGGATAGTGCGCTTCAATGAAGGGGAGAGTGAATATTAGTCATCAACGAGAGAGGTGTGAGCTTGGTTATAGAGAAGGAGAGTGGAAGAAGGAAAGGGAGACTCATTGTGACTGTCTTCACTTGAAAATTTGAGTTTCTTGCTGTGCTGAGAGTTGAAGTTTCCAGTGAGCTGTGTGGAGCTTCAAAGATATCTCTAGATTTTCGAAAGCGATGGTTGTAAGCAATTCTGTGCTTTGTATATTTACTTGCTTCCATTTATTTGTATGCTAGCTGTAGGTGATTTTGTTTAACACCTAGCTAGTAGGGAAAAAATTGTAAGGCAATTATAGGCCTGTAAAAACTGATTTTGTTAGTTTCTTGTGGGTGTGGGTTAAGCTTGGTGTGTACAGTGGGCACTAAACATTGGTACATTGGTACCTGAATTATAGGCATATTTGTGCTCTCCTGGTTATATGCTGGGTAAATTGAGTGTATCTACTCCCTGCTATGTGTGCAACTAAAAGAAGCGTATTGAGTATATACGGAGCCTGTAGGGCATTACTCCATGGACTAGCCATCACACACTATCTCTTATGGCAAGAGATAGGTTGGTTGATAAGAGAGAGAGAGAGAAAAAGAGAGAGAGAGAGTGAGAGAGAGAGAGAGAGAGAGAGAGAGAGAAAGATTATGGTGGTCCTCTAAGATTATAAATTTATAGTTAGGGGAGAGAAGTTCAATGGTCTAATTTGGTGTCATTTGATAACACTCCAACTCCCTTGGAGCAATTTTTGGTCTAGAGTCGTTGTCTACTTTTTCTCTGAAGTCAACTTTTAAGAGTAGAATGTTGTTTGATAATGTTGCTTCAGAATCAATTTCAGAACTTATTGGGAGTAGAAGCCGATTTGATAAAAATGAATTTGGAATCAATTCCAGATCTGGTGGTGGTGGCGTTGGTGATGATGGTGGGTGGTGTTGCGACAGTGATGATGGTGGTGGCGGCTGTGGTAGTGGTGGTAGTGGTCATGGGTGGTGGTGGTGGTAGTGGTGGCGGCAGCGTTGATGGTAATGGTGGTGGTGGTGGTGGTGGCGGTGAGTAGGGGGTGGTGGCAGTGGCAGTGGTGGTGGTGATGGCTGTGGGTGGTGGTATTAGCTTACTTAAAAGTAGCTCTGGAGCAACCGGAGCTACTTCTTTTAGCTCCTAATTTTTGACTCCTAGAGTTACTTTTACCCCGGATCACTCATTGGGAACTAAATATTGAACAGGGGTTATCAATCAGTATTCTACTCTGGACTAGCTCCCATGGAGTTGGGAGCTAAGATGTAAGCTCTGGGAGTGTTATCAAATGCACCCCTAAAGACCAGAGAAATTAAGGATGCAGCATGCAAGGATGGGAAGAGGGATATTACAGAAATTCATAAAGGGGGATTGAGATTTGTGTGTTTTTCAAACCTTGGAGTCCCTCTTTAGCTGGTGGTTGGCTGACTAGAAATACTTTTGCCAATTTTATATTATAAAAAAATATTTCACGCACCTCCCTTGTTGTTTGTCTTAACCACATTCACCCACAAAATTTCACTTTAATTACACTAAGCTCCCTTACTTTTTGAAATTAGGCTCATACACACCACATCCATTATGACAGGCTATTAGTTGATTACATATTATCTTCTTAAACAATTTAATATCAAAACTACCCTTTAAGACAAATAAACTTACTACTATACCATTTTATTAATTAACAATTAATATACTACCTAATTTTCTGAACTTCATGTAGTCGTCCAACCTCTTCACCGGCGAGTCTCCATCGTGTTTGAGACTTCATGCCTTTGATGATCGGAAGAATTGCCTACCGATGAAGCCGTAGCAGAGGTCATAGAAGAGCTCCGGAAGGCCAATACTTGAGATCAAATACCAACAATGGTACAAGCATGATCCTGAGCTTTTGGATATGCTTGACACCACTGCTAGGCAGAAGGAGGTAATTCATATAAGAGGGCTCAGGATTTGTGCACTTTTTGAAAGTAGATGGTGACACTAGACCATGGAGCCCCTTAACTGGTTGTTGACTAGAAAAACTTTTGCCAAATTTATATTATCAATATTTCACGCACCTCCCCTGCTTTTTCCTTTAAACATAACCACAAAATTTCACGTTAATTACACTAAGCTACCCTACTTTTTGAAATAATGCTCATACAGACCCTGTCCATTATGATAGGTCTGTTAGTTGATTAAGTATCATCCTCTTAAACAATTTATATCAAAACTACCCTTTAAGACATGTAAAGTGACCTCTATACCCTTTTATTAACTTAACAATATACTACCTAATTTGCAGAACTTTACTTACTCGTACAACTTCTTCACTGGTGAGTCTCCATTGTGTTTGAGATTTCCTGCCTTCGACGATCGAAAGATTTGCCTACTGATGATGCAGGAGCAGAGGTCATAGAAGTGCTTTGGAAGGCCAATAACGGAGATCGAATACAGATCAATGGTACAAGAGTGATCCTGAGCTTTTGGATATGCTTGACACCGCTGACAGGCAGAAGGAGGTAATCTTTTGTGTTTCTTCTTCTTCCTCTTTGATCTTTTATATTCACCTTCTTCACAAAAAAAAAAAAAAAAAAAAAAAAATGCTCATAGATCAATATTTGGATTGGGAAATAAATGAATGGATATTAAGCGAACATCATGGCGAAGATTTTCTGGGGTGATGTGAGGGAGAAGATTTGCTAAACTGTTGAAGATCTAAAGCTAGAATCGTTGGTCATGAGAAGCAGAGGACTTGGTGCTATTTATAGGTAATTTAATTTATTTTACCCACCCTTAATAACTCCTATTGTTGGGTCCTTCTAGTTTTATTAAGAAGAAGCTTAAGTAAAACCTTATTTACATTTGTAAAATTTTTCTGATTTATTCTTTTCTAATTGTTTTTGAAAGAATTAAGGATACTCTTGTGGAGTGTGACAAATTACTTGATCACACATGTAACCAACCCTGTAACGATTGTGATGGATCCCAGCTTCTGAATTTGACATTAGTGATGGACATGAATGTAATGTTTTCTTCATGTATAGGCATGAACCAGTCATTATAAAGGTTTGGATTAGTGGATGGGTGTTGAAAGGCATGTTTGATTGGATAATACCGTTTTTGGAGGGTTCAAATTAATCAACCTTAATTATGTAATGTTATGGGGACCAAATGATTATTTGACTAAATTATGGGAATAATCAAATTACCTTCCTTTCAAGGTTGGACCTTACTTCCCGTCTATATATAAGCAGCAATTCCCATATATGGCTATTGTTCAATGTATATGAAGAAAGGGAGCAGACAAAACTGAAAAAAGACTTGACGCTCGTAAAGCTAAGTGGACGACTCTCCTACAACTGCAATGGATCCAAGTATGTGAATTTGCATATGTTTTAGTCAACCTATTTAAAATACTTGCAGTGGTGTCAAGCTTGATTAGGCTAGAATCGAATCATACCCTTCGTAAAGATTCATTGTTTTTATTAAAAGAAGGGTTTTCGGTGGAGGCAAACCCACTGGCCTGCCAGCTGGCTAGTCCATAGGCCAGCATGCTGGCGAGCGTGCAGGGTAGCCCGAGGTGAGCCTTCTGCCAGCCAGCAAGCCAGCCCGTGGCTAGCACTTTGCCAGCCAGCGTATGTTAACAGGTAAGCCCAAAAAACCCCCAGCTGTAGCATGGCAGCAGCAACTAGCACCAGCAGCAGGGCGGGCCATGAACTGCTGCAGTAGGGAAGCCCGCAAGGGCAAGCCTACCATAGCGGTCGAGGCCAGCTGGCGGCATGCAGGTTGCAACAATTCCAGTAAAGGTTTTCTAGCCATTTTTATCTGTTCTTGGTTGTGGCGGAGTGGTTAGCCAAGACCTCTAGGAGTTACCGGATCTTCCATTAACGTTCTAAGAATGTTGTGGGATTCCAGGAGACGTGATCTAATAGAACATGTTTCTGTTAATTTGTTTTAGTAAATGGCATATATTCATAAATTGAATGAAGTCTATGGGTATTTTTCGTCCTTTTGATATACTATAAAAAATTATAATTTTGACAGGTGAGACTATGACCCTAATTGAGACCTTACGTGTTACACCCCATTTCCAGTTGAACCAGAAATGTGAGTAAACAGTCACTAAACCAATGGTTCACTCGAGGATCTCAATAAGATCATGTCGACACATAGAACAATGTACACTAACCATAATCATAATATAATAATACAGCAGAAGACTTACTAAATGAACTGAGTAATCTATTGATAAATAAATAAATTATTCTAATTATTTAATGAACAAAAAGATTATAAATCTCTATTACATTGTCTTATAAGTTAAATTGAAATAAAATAAAATAAACCAAGAATACCCTAGAGTTACATGTAGAAAGGGCACTCGCATGATGCGTCATGCTAGTCCTCTCCTGCTTGCACATCCAAGACAGCAACAGTTTCATACGTTGGAGCGGCAACATAGTCCTCCACAGTATAACCTGCATTAGCATCTGAAAAATGATATATACACAAGGGTGAGCTCACAACTTAGTTCAGTAAGAAAATCAAACAATGCAATAAGCAATATGCATGAGTAACATTCATATATGGTCTAGTATACTTGCAAAGTGCGATGGTAAGGATAGGTGGCCACCACACCTCCATGCACGAGAGTGTGAGTATGCCCAACGGATCACACATTGCTGTCACCCCACATCACTCACTCTAGTATAGAGATAGGGCTCAAGTCTGGTGGTCAGGCTGAACTACAGTACCACGTCCTCCCCCTGATACGTTACACTGCACTAATACCTACACCCCTATTGGCGAGGGCTTGCAAGTGGGTTCGTCAATAACCAAGCCTATATGTCATCACAAGATCCAAGGCCCTACCCTAGCACAGCTCCCTACAGAATAGAGATAGGACTCGAGTCTGACGATCAGGCTGAACCACAATATCACATCCTCCCCATAATACCCTACATGTACCAAGCATGTTAAAATATTGGTGATATAAAAATATGCTATTATGATGAATGATCCAAGACCCCAAGCCCTTCTCATTCCATACACTAACGAAAACAATCACATGCCTAACAGTAAAATCCTAGCATAGCGAACAGATATAATAACAGAAAGTAAATATGACATGTTGATAAGCATAAGCGACACACCATAGAAACAATAAGTATTAAAAACATTTAACTATTATTAGTTAATTAAGGTTTGGGTCTGATTCCCTTACCTGATGCTTGATAACAAGCCTTCTCTGTGTCACAGAGTCCAACCTTGCTGACAATAGGTCCTACATGACATTAGGGATTGATTAGAACTAGTTCCATAGGGTTAACGTTGGTCGAAAACCAACTTGGATTGAAAACCACCCCATTCTGTACATACCGGTCCCATATACCGATCACAGGTCATTGTATAGATGTGTTGACCGGTATGTCCAAGCGGACAGACCAGACAAGTTTCCCGAGGGGTGCCGCTTGCAGTACCGGTCACACCCAGGTGCCACTGGTATAGTCGACTAGTATGCCTCCATGCAAGGTCTAATGTGATCTCCATCTTTCGTCGGTCTTTTAACTTGACTTCTAGGGTTTCTCTTAACCCTTCTAGGCCTGAGCAACGTACTAGAATTTATTTTATCTTTCGTTCAAGTCCTACATTCTAAGGAACCTTAGTTTAGAATTCAGACCTAGGGTTCCTCGAACGAACTAGGGTTGATCGATGAAATAGGGTTTTGGGTCAACACCTAGTCTTTCATGGTACTGATCATAATCTAATCCAACCTAAGAACAAGATAGGGAAAGTAAGTACTCAACTACGATGTTCTTCGTCCAACAGAGTCTCCTCTGCAATCTTCCTCGGCTCCTTTCTCTTCTTCAGATCTCCTTCTCGTCTCTAGGGTTTTGTGAGAGTCAACAAAAGGATCTAAGGAGCTTAAGGAGTCAATATATAGACTAGGGTAGGTTTTAGGAGAGTTTCCTATGTAAGAAAAGTCTCTAGGATTAAGATTTAGAAGGTGAGACCCATTGGGATTCTTTCCCAACCTGAATAGTCAGCTCATATAGACATACTGATCGATTGTTCATAATACCGGTATGTATATTTCTTAAATCCGTTTTATCTATTTTCATACTTGGACTTGTGGTTCATCATTCGCTCGTCCCGTCCGGTCAGGTTATAATAGGAAGACCTGTCACAACATGAAACATAGGTTTAGGTTGGGTTCGTAGAGTGTGGGTCTTATGACTCCCCTACCCTTAAAAGAAATTTCATCCTGAAATTTACCTGTAGGTTTCATAACTCCCCCACCCTTAAAAGAAATTTCGGTCTCAAAATTTACACGTACCTTTTTCATCAAAAAGTTGGGGGTATTCCTTTCGCATCGCGTTCTCCTCCTCTACATCATGGCTTTTCCAATGCACTTTGTCGTAATGGATATCTCTGTTCTACAGGTGTTGGACCTTTCAGCTTGTGAACATAAATGGTACGGCCTCGAATGTCAAGTCTTCTATCAAATCTGGAAGGTCCGCTGTCAAGATGTACAATGGGTCCTTGACGTACTTCTTCAGTAGTGAGACATGGAACACATCATGAACACCTGACATAGATGGTGGCAGTGCATGCTGATACACCACGTTGCCACGTCTGGTTAGTATCTCCAACAGTCCCACATACCTAGGGCATAGCTTATCTTTTTTACCAAACTGCTTCAGATCTCGCACAGGTGATATCTTTAAAAACACCTTATCATCCACTGAAAACTCCAGGTCTCGACGTCTAGTATCTGCATACTGCTTTTGCCGGACCTAAGCTATCTTGACTTTTTCCTTGATCTGATCAATTGCTCGACATGTTTCTTTTACAAACTCCGGTCCTACTATCCTTCTTTCTCCCACCTAGTTCCATAGCAGATTTGTCCGACATTTCTTTCCATACAGTGCCTCGTAAGGGGGTCATCTGGATCATAGCTTGATAATTGTTATTATAAGCGAACTCGATGAGCGATAGATTCTCATCCCAAACTCCCTTGAAATCTATGGCACAAGCTCGGAGCATATCTTCCAGGATCTGGATGGTTCTCTCTGACTGCCCATATGTCTGAGGGTGGAAAGCTATACTGAATTTCAGCTTGGTCCCCATAGGCTTCTGCAGTCCTTTCCAGAACTTGGATGTAAAACGGAGATCTCCGTCAGATACAATGCTTTTCGACATGCCATGAAGTCGGACAATATTGTCTACATACAACTTTGCCAGTCGATCTATAGTGTATTAAGATTGAATAGAAATGAATTGGGCTGTCTTGGTCAGTCGATTAACTATTACCCATACTGCATCCACTAATCTTGGTGTCCAGGGTAGGCCCGTGACAAAATCCATGGTGATGCAATCCCATTTCCATGTTGGCTCAGGTAATGGTTGCAACAAACTTGTGGGTCTTTGCCTCTCTGCTTTCACTTACTGGCAGTTCAGACATTTGAATACAGATCAAGTCACATCTGCTTTCATACCCCTCTACCAGTACAATCTCTTTAAGTCATGGTATATCTTAGTGCTTCCTAGATGTATAGAATATGGGGTATTATGGGTTTTTTCTCATGATTCTGTCTCTGATGTATGAGTCCTTACTCTCAAGTATGCATAGCCTTTCACGGTACTTGAGTACCTTGTTTGCATCTAAGATGAAATCAGGGTTAGGGTTACCCTTCTCTAGATTCTCTTGCATAGTCCTGAGATGTGGAACTTGTAGGATTACTACTTTCACCTCATCTATTAGATCAGGAAAGATCTTCAGAGCTGCAAACATGAGCATGAACTTGTGAATTAAGCCTTGCTTCACTGGATCTTCTCCTGATTCAAGGATGTGTTGTTCCTTATTTTCTGATGGATCACATGCTGTAGAACACAGTGCGGCATTTGTATTGGGCCGGTCTCATGTTTCAACACCCACTTTCTGCTTAAGGCATCCGCCACTACGTTTGCTTTACTCGGATGGTACTGGATGTCAGAATTGTAGTCCTTCAGTAACTCCAACCACCTTCTTTGCCTCATATTAAGGTCCTTCTGAGTAAATAGGTAGGTTAGACTTTTATGATCAGACTTTATCTGGAACTTCTCACCGTGCAGGTAATGCCTCTAAGTCTTAATCGCATGAATTACTGTCGTTAACTCCAAGTCATGCCTAGGATTGTTCTTTTCATTCTCTTTTAATTATTTTGCTGCATAGGATATTACCTATTTCGCTTGCATCAATACTCATCCAATTTCCATTCCCGAGGCATCCGTATATAAAGTGAATGGTAGACCTGGTGCTAGAATAATCAAGATAGGTGTAGACACTAGGCTTGACTTCAGAATCTGAAAACACTTTTCACATTCCTCTATCCATATGAATTTCTCTCCTTTCTTGGTCAGTCTGGTAAGTGGAACGACAATATTTGAATAGTCTTCCACAAATCTTTTGTAGTAACCAGCTAGACCTAGGAAGCTTTGAATCTCTGTAACTATCTTCGGTGCTGCCCATCCTATTATGGCTACTATCTTGTTTGGATCTGCTTTGATCCCTTATACAGATACAATGTGACTTAAGAAAGCCACTTCATTTAGCCAAAATTCTCACTTCTTAAATTTTGCGTAGAGTTTCTCCCTTCTTAGCCGCTCTAAGGCTGCTCTCAAATGCGTTGCATGCGTCTCTTTGTCCTTAGAGTAGACCAATATGTCATCATGAAACACTCAGTTCATCAGTTTCATAAATGATGTTGGGTCATTGGTCATCCCGAATGACATCATGAGGAATTTGTAATGCCCATATCTTGTCTTGAAAGCAGTCTTCGGAATATATCCGGCCTTAATCTTCAGTTAGTGATACTCCGATCTGAGATCGATCTTTGAAAAAATCTTTGCACCTTGCAATTGATCTTACAAGTCATTGATCCTAGGCAATGGGTATCTATTCTTGATGGTCAATTTGTTCAAGTCTCGGTAGTCAATACATAGATGTACGGTACCATCCTTCTTCTTCACAAACAATACAGGTGCTCCCCACGGTGATATGCTTGGCCGTATGAAACCCTTGTCTAGTAGCTCTTGTAATTGAGTCTTCAATTCCTTCAACTTCGTAGGGGCCATTCTATAAGGTTCCTTAGACACTAGTGTTGACCCTGGCATCAGGTCTATCACAAACTGTATAGCTCTGTCTAGAGGTAGTCCGGGTAGATCCTATGGAAATACATCTGAAAACTCCCGTACCACATCTAGATCTTCCATCTTTGGCATCTCTATAGTAACTTCAACCATTGATACTAGGTATCCAACTCCTTTCTCTAGGCATCTCTTACTTTGAGAACGGAGAGGATAAGCTTCCGCTTTCTAGGAAGTTTAGTTACTGTAAAGCTGAACTCCTTCCCACTATCATCCTTGAAAGCAAGCTTCCTTTCAGCACGTAGTAAACTAGCCAAATGTTGGCCTAACCAATCCATCCTCAAGATGACATCAAAGTCTGCCATCTCGAGTTGAACCAGATTTGCTTATAGGTTCCATCCATCAATGTGAACTGGGCATGGCCCATAGCATTCGTTCAAAGCCACTTTCAATCCCAATGGAGATTGAATCATCAAGCTCAGGTTCAAGGGCTTGACAGGTAACTCTAATTTCTTTCCAAAGGATATAGAGAGAAAAGAGTGGGTAGCCCCAGAGTCAAAGAGGAGTCTAGCAGGTATTCCAGCTACATCTACAGTCCTTGGTATTTAGTTAACCCTTAGTTTAGATGGTCACACATAATAATGCAGTAAACAAAAGAGTGAGGGCCGAAATCATACCAGTAACCACATCAGGTGATGTAGCTGCTTCTTCAGCGGTGACTACAAACACTTTTCCTTACTGTGGTTGTAAGACCCGCACTCCATGAACTCGATCTAAACCTTTAATTCATGTCGTAACAGGTCTTCCAATCAACACCGGGCCAGACGGGATGAATGGATGACAACCAGGTACGAAAACGGACCTTGTATGATAATTATTTTATCGATCGATGGTATCGGTCGATGGTACCGATCGACCTGTATGTCTGCGCAGGCAGACTGCTTAGATCTCTATGGGTCTCACTTTCCAAATATCGAACCCTAGGACATTCCTAATATAAGGGGGACTTTCTAAACTCAATCCTAGTCTATTTAAGGACCCCTAAAACTCCTAAAATCTCTTTCATTGATTCTCACAAACCCTAGAGAGGAGAAAGAGATCGAAGAAGGAAAAAGAGCTAAGGAAGGAGGGAGAGGAGCCGCCATTGCCGTTGGATGAAGAACACTCTACTGCGAACCAACGGTAAGTGCTTGAACCTTCCTCTAAGTTAAGTCATGAATGGATCAATACCATGCAAGGCTATGTATTGATCTAAACCAGAATTTGCCGTCAAATCCTAATAGAGTCGATAAACCCTAGATTCAAGTTCTAGGCTCAGAATCATCAAAACTTGGACTTGAATGGAGTTTGAAACAACTCTAATTCATTGCTCAGACCTAGAATGTATAGGAGAAACCCTAGGATCAATAGGGGTGACCGACGGAAGGCGAGAACCAAGCGTATGGTCTTCCAGAGACATACCGGTCGACCATACTGGTCACACCTTATGCGACCGGTACTATGACCGGTACCTCCGGGAGACTGATCTGTGGGGACCGGTCTACCATACCGGTCGCACCTTTCCCCACAGTGCCGCGACCGGTACCTGTGACCTGTACCTGCAACCGGTCTGCACTGTGAGGAGTGTTTTGACCCAGTTGGTTTTTCAACCAACGTAAACCCTAAGAAAACTATTCTAACATAACCCTAACATTATGTAAGACCTTGTGATAGCGAGTTTGGATTCTGTGATGCGGAGCAAGCTATCAAACAAGCGTCAGATAAGGAAATCGGACCTAAACCGTAATAATTTAATAACAGTAAAACATTGTTAATAACTATGATTCTATGGAATGATGTTTGTGCATACTCGTATGTCATCTTTACTTTCAGTTATTATTATTATTCATGCATACTCGCTACGCTAGGGTGTGAGCGTTGGGCATGTGATTGTTTTCGTTGGTGTATGGAATGGGAAGGGCCTGGGTCTGGGATCATTCTTCACAGTAGCACCTTTTCGTATCGCTTCTATCTTAACATGCTTGGTGCGGGTACGGTATCAGGGGGAGGAAGTGGCACTGTGGTCTCCAGCCTGGCCACTAGACTCTAGCTCTATCTCTATGCCGTAGGGAGCTGTGCTGGGATAGGGCCTACTGTGATGATATATAGGATTGATTAGTTGCCAGCCCAGTTTGCAAGCCCTCGCCAATAGGGGCTTACGTGTTGGTATGGGTAGGATATCTGGGAAAGTGTTGGCGGTGTTTGATCCGGACGCTTTAGCTCTATCTCTATTCCATGGTGGGTGCATGTGGGACGACAGAGGTGTTTGATCCATTGAGCAGCTTCACACACTCGTGTATAGAGGTGCGGTGGCCGCAATCTTTTTTATAGCACATTGTAAACTTAAAACCAGACCATAATGTGAATATTACTCATGTATATGTTTGTTACATTGTCTGATTGTCTTACTGAGCTAAGTTGTGAACTCACCCTTATATATATAATGTTTTTAGATGTTGATACAGGTTATACTGTGGAGGACTACATGGACGCTCCAATATATGGAGGAGTTACTGCTTTAGAAGTGCAAGCAGGGGAGGACGAGCATGACGCTTCATACGAGTGCCCTTTCTGCGTATACCTCTAGGATGTTGGTTTTGTTTCTTTATTTATTTTTAGTTGGATTGGTAATTGATATGTAAAGATATTTATTTATGTTTTGATATTTTGAATATTTGGATAATTTATTTATCAATAGCAGTACTTAGTTCATTTAATTTAAGACTTTCGCTGTATTTTATTATATTCTGATTATGGTTATGTGCAATGGTTTGTATGAGTGGACACGATCTTATTGAGATCCTGGTGTGAATCGTTAGTTTAGTGACGATTCACTTACACTTCTGGTTCAGTCGAAATTGGGGTGTGACAACTTGGTATCAGAGCTCTTAGGCTCTATCCAATAGACCATGCATTCACTTGACTGAGTCAATGAACTGAGATAGGAAAAATTTAATCTTAATACAAATGCACCTTAAGCACTTGTTTGATGCCTGAGACTAAATATTAAAGAGCATAATGTACTATACTAAAGGTGAAATTAATAAATACACATGCTCTAGTGAGAAAACCTTAGTGAAAAGCAGAATGATCATAAATTACCATGACAAGTAAGAAGAAAATTGTATAAACATAAAATATCTAAAGTGTAAAAAAATTAGTTGTGCTATAGGGTACAATCCACAAATTGGATAGTTACCCTGTTATAATAGTCAAGGTATTAGGAGGAGAGAAAAATAAAGTGATCTATCATGGGGTTAGGGGCATAGGAAGAATAGGGTTAGCGATGTCATAATCACGCTCATATGCTACCCTGAGCCAGTGTACCCACTCCTGCGTGACTCTGAGGCTGCGAGAAAGGTGCCCTAGGTCATGATTCATTTCATGCTGGGCATCCCGAATCTCCATAAATATACCCATCACGGTATCGAAAGGAGGCTGGGATGGTCCCGCTGCAGGTATGGGCTGCGGTTCTGGTGCAGGGACGTCCTCTATCTGATCATCATCATCCCCTGCCTCTTCTGCATGAGCCGCATTGGCTGCTGCTGCTGCTGCTGCCGCTGCTGTTACCCTCCTAAGTAGACGAGGATGAGCCTTTAGCTCCTCGTCACTAATCGACAGGTTATCTATCTTTATCCTGACAATGGCATCCCAGTCAATGTCTGATGTCATGGTGTCCTCAACTGCAATCTCATCCCTCATGTCCACTCGAAGGAGCTGCAGGAGTGTAGTGATAAGTCGGCCATATGTAAGGTTGCTTATCTGGTCGGGCATGGTAGCCTGACGCATGGTCCTGATGATAATATAAAGGAGACAAACCTGCTCCCTAGTGTAGACACAATAAGTTAGGTACTGGGTGAGCTGAGACAACTCACTGTAGTGGTTGCTCTGAGGGACAATATTATACTGGATATCGATTGGTAGTAATACTGTACCCCTATCACATGTTAGCCGTAACACAGTGCCTACCATACCATAGGCCCCAGTAATGCACACCCCAGTGTATAAGCTTGGTGCACAACAAGTAGTGTATCAAGGTGGTTACCCTTATCAGCCACCGATGTATGGGATAGCTGCATCATGGCAGAATGATCCGACAAGGGTTGAAGAATATTTTCTGAAGATGAAGCCTCAAACGTTTCAGCAAAGGATCAAATCTATTGTGGCCATATAATTAGATAGGTTTATATAGGATGCAGTGCATTATTGACTTACTCTTATGATTATAGAGGATGCACATACCTGATTTTAATTCTCGTACCTTGAGAGAATACCTTCTTGATTCAACCTGTCAATTGGAGTTATAGATGTTATTTTCTTAGAATTAGTCCTGATTATACCAATCTAAGCTACTCCTATGATCGACACCATGAATAGAGATATGAACCGAATGAACATTTAAAGGTTTAATCATTCCAAATGTACATATTTTTGATTTTATACCTGATTTATTGATGTACCAAAACTTTTCCAGATTTACTCTTGTAGTGCCTTGACCAATGACACTATATACTCAATAGAACCTGTAACCATGAGGTTAAGGACTGTAAAATCTCTATTTCCATATATTTGGACCATCATGCAACTTAACGACCTTTGGATGATGGTTGGATTACCATAGATTTAATCCTGATCCTTTAGACTTAAGTTCACTAGATAAAACAAGTGTTCATCATTATACTGAATTCGAAAGAAGGAAATGAATCACTGTTGGATAAGCATTATGATTCTTACATTTCTTGACATCCATTGATAAAATTTTTAGTTAATAAGAGAATTATTGGAAGGAAGATGATTAAATTCAGATTAGATTCTATAGCCAAGGAACCTCAGATGAAATAAAGGAGGATCTGTTTCGAGTTTGCTGAATGAATGGATATGATTCATATCTATAAATGAGTGCATGAGTAAAAAGTGAGAACTATCAAGAGTAGCTAGTAAAGAAACAGATAACACTCAAGTAGAGTTAAAGACAGCTATATTGGTATAAATTTTGACAAGGCAGAAGATTTCTAAAGGCATATCTAAGAGTAGATACAAGGATGAAGTCAAAATTGTGGCATTGATAGTATTCATTTTAGTACAAGTAATACTGAGTTATGCCCAATCTCGAGTGAGATGATTAAGTAAAGACCAAAAGAGTTTGACTGAATTAATGAATTTATAAGCATATACCCTAATGCTTACTTGGAATATATAATGAGTAAATAGTCAGAAGATACTTTTTGAGATATACAAAAGAGAGATCAGGGTAGAACATCAGTAATAAAAGAGATGTAAGCTACCGAGTGCAATATGATATTTTTGATGATAGTCTTTGAAAAATCATAAGAGATGAAGGAACTAGACAAGTTCTTATGACCTTTATACCAGATTTTGCTAGTTTAAGCTCTTTTGGCCTAGATGTTGTAGTGGGTAAGTGTTATGAACATTGTCTGAATCTTAGGATGGACAGAATTTGGATGCAACCTAAATCGACTTGAGATGAAAGACTTTAACGTCATCTTGGGAATGAATTGGCTAGGCCATCATTCAGCTAGCTTATTGTGTGGCGAAAGAAAACTTGTTTTTAAAGATTATAAGGGAAAGGAGTTTAGCTTCACTGGAACCAAACTACCTAGGAAGCGGAAGCTGATCCTCTCTGCCCTAAAAACTAAGAGATGCTTAGAGAAGGGAGGAGTGGGGTACTTAGTGTCTGTGGTCGACATCACTACAGAGGCGCCAAAGATGGAAGATCTAGATGTGGTACGAGAATTTCCAGATGTATTTCTAGAGGATCTACCAGGTATACCTCCAGACAGGGCTATAGAATTCATAATAGACCTCATGCCAGGGTCGATGCCGGTATCTAAGGCACCATATAGGATGGCCCCTATAGAATTAAAAGAGTTGAAGACCCAATTACAAGAGCTACTAGATAAGGGTTTCATATGACCAAGCATATCGCCATGGGGAACACCTGTATTGTTCGTAAAGAAGAAGGATGGTAGCGTACAACTATGTATTGACTACCGAGAGTTGAATAAGTTAACCATCAAGAACCGATATCCTTTCCTAGGATCGATGATCTGTTCAATCAGTTACAGGGTGCAAAGGTTTTCTCAAAGATTGATCATAGATCAGAGTATTACCAATTGAAGATCAAGGCAGGAGATATTCCAAAGACTGCTTTCAGGACAAGGTATGAGCATTATGAGTTTCTAGTAATGTTGTTCGGGTTGACTAACGCTCCAGCGTCGTTCATGGAACTAATGAACCAAGTGTTTCATGACATGTTGGATACTTCGGTCATCGTATTCATCAATGACATCTTGGTTTACTCAAAGGACAGGGAGGCTCATGCAACACATTTGAGAGCAGCCCTACAACGGCTGAGAAGGGAGAAGCTTTACTCCAAGTTTAAGAAGTATGAATTTTGGCTAAAGGAAGTGGCCTTCTTGGGTCACGTAGTATTTGCAGACGGTATCAAGGTAGATCCAAGCAAGATCACAGCTATAGTAGGATGGGATGCACCGAAATCAGTTGCAGAGATTCGTAGTTTCCTTGGATTGGCTAGTTACTATAGAAGATTTGTGGAAGACTACTCAAGAATCGTTGTTCCACTTACCAGACTAACCAGGAAAGGAGAAAAGTTCATATGGACAGATGAGTGGGAAGTGGTGTTTCCAGTGGCGGACGGGTGAGTAACGCGTAAGAACCTGCCCTTGGGAGGGGAACAACGGCCCCAGTAATACAAAGAAATCCCATACTACACGAATTTTAGGAATTTTCTATTGAATATTCAATGGGACATGGTTCTGTATCGATAAGCAATAAGAAAGCAAGAAAAGAATTATGTACTTTTTGATACTAATTTTAATTGCGTTGCTGTGTTAGAAGAAGGATAGCTATACTGATTCGGTATACTCTAAAGACACCCTCGGTACACTATTGACGATCTCACAAAGATGACATGAGAAGTGCTTACAGACTTTGAAGTCAATACTAGTCTCTGCACCTATCTTGACCATCCCAGCACCAGGCTTTCCGTTTACCCTATATACGAATGCCTCAGGGTTGGGTCTTGGATGTGTGTTGATGCAAGGAGAACAGGTGATTGCCTACACATCAAGACAGTTGAAAGAGCTTGAGAAGAACTATCCTACGCATGATCTGGAGTTAGCGGCGGTCATTCACGCAATCAAGACTTGGAGGCACTACCTTTATGGTGAAAAGTTTCAGATTAAGTCGGATCACAAGAGTTTAACTTACCTTTTTACTCAGAAAGACCTGAATATGAGACAGAGGAGATGGCTGGAGCTATTAAAAGATTATGATTGTGACATCTAGTACCATCCGGGTAAGACAAACGTTGTGACTGATGCCTTAAGCAAAAAGTGGGCATTGAAACCTGAGGCAGGACCTAGTACAAACATTGCACTGTGTGCTACAACCTCAGGCTCAATAGAGAATGATAATGAGCATATATTAGAGACTGCAGGAGACCCAGTGGAACAGGGCTTAATTCATAAGTTCAAATTGACGTTCGTAGCTTTGAAGATCTCATCGGATCTAATAGATGAGGTCAAAGTAGCAATCCTATAGGATCCACACCTCAAGACTGTGCAAGAAGATCTAGAGAAGGGTAAAAGCAACCCTGATTTACCTTGGATTCAGACAAGGTACTCAGGTATCGTAGAAGATTATGTATACCTAAAAGTGAGAACTCAAATATTAGAGATAGAGTTATGACAGAAGCTCATTACATCCTATATTCGGTACATCCAGGAAGCACCAAAATATACCATGACTTAAGAAGACTATATTGGTGGAGGGGTATGAAAGGAATGTAGCTCGATTCGTATTCCAATGTCTGAATTGCCAGCAAGTTAAAGTAGAAAGGCAGAGACGCGTAGGTTTGCTTCAACCACTACAGGAGCCAGCATGGAAGTGGGATTATATCACAATGGATTTCGTCACTGGCCTACCCTTGACACCAAGGTCGGTGGATGCAGTATGGGTTATAGTCGATCGACTTACCAAGACAGCTCGATTCATTGTTGTCAGACCTCAGTATACCATGGAGAAGTTGGCCAAGCTATATGTGGATAATATAGTCAGACTTCATGGCATCCCTGAAAGTATAGTATCTGACAGATATCCTCATTTTACGTCAAAGTTCTGGGAAGTATTACAAAAAGCTATGGGAACCAAGTTAAAGTTTAGTACAACTTTTCACTAACAAGATTGTTATTATACCTATCAAAGAAATTAGATGCATTATATAAGGTATGGCTGTAAAAAGAGGAAGAAGCCGAGCTACAAGAAAAATTCTTGCTGCTACCATAGTAGCAGCATGTATAAGAGCCAAAATGGGGGTAGGACCCTCCATGGCATCAGGTAACCATACATGAAGGGGGAATTGTGCAGATTTAGCATCTACACCAAAGAATAATAAGGAAGCACAAAAAATAACAAATAAAGAATTGACCCTATTATTATAAATCAAGTTATTGAATATTTCAAACAAATCCCGAAATTCAAAACTGCCCGTTATCCAATATCAGACAGACGGGCAGTTAGAAAGAACTATTCAAATCTTAGAAGATATGCTCCGAGCGTATGCCCTAGATTTCAAAGGAGCTTGGGACGAGAAACTATCACTCACCGAGTTTGCGTATAACAATAGTTACCAGGCTACGATCCAAATGGCTCCATATGAGGCACTATATGGGAAGAAATGTCGTACACCTCTGTTATGGAATGAGGTGAGAGAGAGAAGGATTGTAGGATCGAAGTTTATCGAAGAAACTTGTCGAGCGATTGATCAAATTAAGAAAAGAGTGAAGACAACTCAAGTTCAACAAAAGCACTATGCGAATATCCGACGCCGAGATCTGGAGTTTACAGTGGGTGACAAGGTATTCTTGAAGATATCACCTGTGCGAGGTCTGAAACAGTTTGGTAAGAAGGAAAAGCTATGCCCCAAGTATGTGGGTCTATACGAGATTTTGACCAGACGTGGAAATGTGGCATATCAACTGGCTCTACCACCATCCATGTCAAGCGTTCATGATATGTTCCATGTTTCTTTATTAAAGAAGTATGTCAGGGATTCATAGCACATCTTGACAGCAGACCCACCAGACTTGACAGAGGACTTGACATTTGAAGTGGTACCTGTGATGCTCACAAGCCGAAAGCTACAACATCTTCGAAGCAAAGATATCCATTATGTGAAAGTGCATTGGAAAAGCCAAGATGTAGAAGAAATCACTTGGGAAGAAGAGAACGCGATGTGAAAGGAATACCCTAACCTTTTTGACGAACAAGGTACGAACAAATTTCGAGGCCAAAATTTATTTTAATGGTGGGGGAGTTGTGAAACCTACATGCAAATTTTGGGGACAAAATTTCTTTTAAGGGTGGGGGAGTTGTAAGACCCGCACTCCATGAACTCGATCTAAACCTTTAATTCATGTCGTAATAGGTCTTCCAATCATCACCGGGCCAGACGGGACGAATGGATGACAACCAGGTATGAAAACGGACCATGTATGATAATTATTTCATACCTATCGATGGTACTGGTTGATGGTACCAGTCGACCGGTATGTCTACGCAGGCAGACTGCTTAGATCCGGAATCGGATCTCTACGAGTCCCACTTTCCAAATATCAAACCCTAGGACTTTCCTAACATAAGGGGGACTTCCTAAACTCAATCCTAGTCTATTTAAAGACCCCTAAACCTCTTAAAATCTCTTTCATTGATTCTCACAAACCCTAGAGAAGAGAAAGAGATTGAAGAAGGAGAAAGAGCTAAGGATGGAGGGAGAGGAGCTGCCGTTGCCGTTGGAGGAAGAAAAATCTAATGCGAACCAACGGTAAGTGCTTGAACCTTACTCTAAGTTAAGTCATGAATGGATCAATACCATGCAAGGCGAGGTATTGATCTAAACCAGAATTCGCTGTCAAATCCTAATACAGTCGATAAACCCTAGATTCAAGTTCTAGGCTGAGGATCATCGAAACTAGGACTTGAATGGAGTTTGAAACAACTCTAACTCATTGCTCAGACCTAGAATTTATAAGAAAAACCCTAGGATCAATAGGGGTGACCGATGAAAGGCGAGAACCAAGCGTATGGTCTTCCGAAGACATACCGGTCGACCATACCGGTCACACCTTAAGCGACCGGTACTGCGATCGGTACCTCCCGGGGACTAATCTATGGGGACCGGTCGACCATACTGGTCGCACCTTTCCCCACAGTGCCACGACTGGTACCTGCGACCGGTCTGCACTGTGAGGAATGTTTTGATCCAGTTGGTTTTCTGACCAATGTAAACCCTAAGAAAACTATTCTAACATAACCCTAACATCGTGTAGGACCTTGTGATAGTGAATTTGGATTATGTGATGCGGAGCAAGCTATCAAATAAGCCTCAGGTAAGGGAATCGGACCTAAACCCTAATAATTTAATAACAGTGAAACGTTGTTAATAATTATGATTCTATGGAATGATGTTTGTGCTACTCGCATGTCATCTTTACTTTCAGTTATTATTATTGTTCATGCATACTCGCTATGCAGGGTGTGACTATTAGGCATGTGATTGTTTTCATTGGTGTGTAGAATGGGAAGGGCCTGGGGTCTAGGATCATTCCTCACACTAGCACCTTTTCGTATTGCTTCTACCTTAGCATGCTTGGTGTGGGTACGGTATCAGGGGGAGGAAGTGGCACTGTGGTCTCTAGCCTGGCCACTAGACTCCAGCTCTATCTCTATGCCATAGGGAGCTGTGCTGGGATAGGGCCTATTGTGATGACATATAGGATTGGTTAGTTCCGAGCCCAGTTTGCAAGCCCTCTCCAATAGGGGCTTACGTGTTGGTATGGGTAGGGTATGAAGAGAAGTGTTGGCGGTGTTTGATCTGGGCTTTAGCTCTATCTCTATTCCATGGTGGGTGCATGTGGGATGACAGTGCTGTTTGATCCATTGGGCGGCTTCACGCACTCGTATGTAAAGGTGCAGTGGCCACTAATCCTTTCTACAACACATTGCAAACTTAAAACCAGACCATAATGTACATGTTACTCATGCATATGTTTGTTGCATTGTCTGATTGTCTTACTTAGCTAAGTTGTGAGCTCACCCTTGTATATATACATTTTTTTAGAAGTGCAAGTAGGGGAGGACGAGCATGACGCTTCTTGCGAGTGCCCTTTCTGCGTGTGCCTCTAGGATGTTGATTTTGTTTCTTTATTTATTTTTAGTTGGATTGGTAATTGAGATGTAAAGATATTTATTTATGTTTTGGTATTTTTGAATATTTGGATAATTTATTTATCAATAGCAGTACTCAGTTTATTTAATTTAAGACTTCCGCTGTATTTTATTATATCCTGATTATTGTTATGTACAATTGTTTGTATGAGTGGACACGTGTGAGTTATGTGCAATTGTTTGTATGAGTGGACTTTCGCTGTATTTTATTTATTTACGTTTTGGCCATTATGCTAGACTTCAGCTACCCACTGTGCTGGCCAGGATGACTTCCCTGACTTCCCTATGAAGGTCCTCTGTCCAAAGCGTGGCTCGTGATGGACGCGACGGGGTTCAATAAGATGCCCTTCCTGACCTCGGAGGAGAAGTGGGTGGAGGGCCAGACGGTTCCGTATGCCAACCTGATAGATACCCAGAAGTTGGCCGAGCATGGCTTGCTAGGTGAGTTTTATGTCTAACTATTGGCAGATCCCCAGAAGTTGTAAGTACTGACCATTTGTTTGGTTCTTTTGTTGCAGTAAACTTCTTTGACGACCAGCTGGTGGCCCGAATCCTGTCCAAGCTGGCTGCAGAGGCAGGCAAGCAGGCCGATCAGAGGGATGACCAGGCTGGTGGGGCCACCACACGGTCACGTGCCATCGTCGATGACCCCAAGGGTAAGAGGCTGGATCTAGAAGAGCCCAAGAAGAAGATCCCATCAGCCCAGGAGTTGCTGGCTGACATGTTAAAAAAGAGGGCAATCGTGAAGGTTGGTTCATGGGATAACGATCGGAAGGGGGTTGAGGCGAAGGAAGTCCAGCCCCTTTGAGGGGTTAGTGTCGTCGACTTGACCAAGGCCGCCGACTCGAAGACGCCAGGGAAGTGTGTCCTACCTGTGGAGGCCAACCCCGAGAAGAAAGTAGAGGTGACGTTGTTCGTCCCCGATCTTAACTTGAAGACCACCGATTTGGTGTTCAAGAGTTCACGCACGGTGAGGATCATGTTGACTCAGAATCGCCTTCCCAAGGACGTGGCCTTCACTTCTTCTTTGGAGCTTGGGGATCTGCTAAAGAGAATCTTCCTCGCCAGCACCCTGGTAAGACGATCAGCTCTCTTTTCATCACTTTTACTTCTACTTTGTTTTAGAAGTTTGAATAATTGTCCTCTTTTCTGACTTTCAGGGCAGTAACCTCATGGCCGAGCTGTGTCAAAAGGCTGCGTCCATGACAATGGAGATGGACGACAGGAGGGCAGTGGAATCCTCCCTCCGTGAGGCTCTGAAGGCAGCCGAGGATAAGTTATGTGAGAAGACCTCCGAGGCTGAGGGCCTTACCTTGGAGAAGTCTAACCTCCGAACTTCTCTGGACAAGGCGGAGAACGCCCTTTCGGAGGAGCACCACAGGGTGCACCAAGCTGAGGAAAAGCTCTAATTGGCTGAAAATGCTAAGCACATGGTCGAGGATGAAGCCAAGTTGGGCAAGGAAGCTTTGGCTAAGGCAGAGGAGTTCTAGGCAGTGATCCGGGAGCAAGCCATGGCTAACTACTGATCGTCCGCTCAGTACACCGACGACTTAGAGAACGCTGCCAGCGGGATCTTCCAGAAGGGGGTTGTCTACTTGAAGGAGTAGCTCGCCGGAAGGGGTGTAGTGATCGACTACTCCGACATTCCAATTCTGGCCGAGCTGGAAAGGATGGAGGGGACTGAGCGGCAGGAAGCTGACAACATGATGGAAGACGATCTGCTGGCCTATGAGGTGCCTTAAATGCCGATCTTAGAGCTTCTAGGTGTGCAGATGCCGAGCGACACTCCTACTGATTCTACTGTCAAGGACGGCCCCGCCTAAGCCTCTTCTACCCAGTGCGCTATTGTAATTTTTCTTTCTTTCTTATTATTTTCTTTTTGTAGATGTTTGCCCTTCTACGGGGTTTTGTACTATTGCCCCTTATGGGTTTTCATGAATGAAATTTTATTTTTCTCAATCTTCTTGTGTGTTGTTCGGCTTTATTGCTTCCTTATCTTGGTGTTGATGTTGTACTGCCTCTACCCCTGAAGTGTTGTCAGTCTGACGGTTGAGCAAACCAAGGACACTTAACACTTGACTTACTAGGCTAAGGCATGTGAAAGGTTGGCAGGTACCCTTGAGTGGTGTGTAGCGCTCATCTGAACTTGTGCCTTTTAGTGGCGGGTGTGGGGGAGGACTACATGCCAATAATGTTAGCTTGAGGATATGACTGGGTGGAGCCACTGAGCGCCTGCAAGCTACTCATATCTGCTTTTGGATGTGAGTAGGTGGTGTCATGTATTGTCTGCATGCTACCCCTACCTGCTTGTGGGTATGGGTAGGCAGAATCGCCGAACACCTGCATGCTACTCTTACTGGCTTATGGGTGTGAGTAAGTGGTGTCAAGCATGGTCTGCATGCTACCCCTACCTGCTTATGAGTATGGGTAGGGAGATGTTTGTGAGGTCTGCATGCTAGCCATACCTGCTTGTGGGTATGGATAGGCAGAGTCACAAAGGGCCGGCATACTACTTGGACCTGCTTATGGGAGCGAGTAGGTCGGCTGGGCCAAATGAAACAGCTATGAAGGGATTTGTGGAACATAATTGCTTAGAGTTGTTGATGCAACGAGAAGACTTCTTGTATTAAAACTATAACTGAGCGGTTGCCCCTAGGGGGTCCGGCTTACAACTGAGACTACTAGTTTTGAAAAAGAAAACTACATTATGGGTCTGGACAGGTCGGCCTACTCGACTGAACAAAACGTACTTAGTGTAAAATCTAACCACGGAATAGCAAACGGAGGCAGTGCTCACTGGTAATACTTGCGAAGATTGGTGGCATGCCAAGTTTGGGGAATTTCTTCTCCACTGAGGGCAGCCAACGTGTATGAGCCAGGTCGACCGGTCTTCAGCACGGAGTAAGGGCTCTCCCAATTTTTGTCCATTTTGCCCTAGTTAATTGGCTCTGAGACTGATGCTTTACAGAAGACTAGGTCTCCTACTCTGAACATCTTGGGTCGAGCTGTCTTGTCATAGTGCCGGGCGATCGCCTACTGGTATGTCGCCACTCTGAAGGCTGACTATTCCAGCATGTCTTCCAAGTTGTCCAAGTTTGTCGAGAGATCTTCAGAGTTAGTGTCTTCATTGAAGTTCAGGATCTAGAAAGTTGGATAAAGTACCTCAACTGGGACAACTGCCTCTGTGCCGAAGGCGAGCATAAAGGGAGTTTCGCCCATGGGGGTTCTGCTAGTGGTCCTGTACAACTAGACGATGCTGGGTAGCTGGTTGACCCATTTCTCTTTTTCGTCCGCCACCATCTTTTTCAGGCCTGACAATATTGTTTTATTTGTGGCCTTTGTTTGCCCGCTGGTTTGCGGGTGGCTGATAGACCCATAACGATGTTCGATGAGGAACTCCGTGCAGAAGTCTGCGAAGGATGAGCTGGAAAATTGGGTGCCATTATCTATCACAAGGATGCGAGGCACACCGAACCTATATATGACGGAGTGTCTGAAGAATTGTTCCACCTTCACCGAGTCAATCTTTGCGACGGCTTCGACTTCGATCCACTTCATATAGTAGTCAATGGTGACGATGACATACTTTCGTTGGTATGTGGCTCTGGGGAAGGACCCCATGATGTCCATGACCCAGATGGCAAAGGGCAGAGGGCTGGTGATCGACTAGAGGGGTGTTGTCGGGGCATGCTGCACGGGTGTGTAAAACTGAACTTCTCACACTTACATACTAGCTCTATGCAGTCATCATGCATTCCTCGCCAATGATAGCCTTGGCGGAGGATTTTCTAGAATAATGTTTGGCCTCCCTGGTGCCAACCGCAGATACCTTCGTGTACCTCTTTCATGACTTGTTCTGCTTCATCCAATCAGAGACACCGAAGCAACGACATGGTGTAGGATCTCTTGTACAACACATCGTTGTGAATGGTGTACTGCCTTGACATAGCTTGGATGCACCGTGCTTCTTTTCTGTCTTCTAGGAGTGCACTTGTTCGGAGGTAGCTATAGATGTGGTCATACCAGTGTGGTCTCGATTGGTGCAACTTCTTCTGCAGAGTTGCTAGCGTGATCCAATAGTTCTACATATACGGCAGAGTCCATTACAGAGATGTCTACCAGGGACAATCTAGACAGCTCGTCTGCTTCAGTGTTCTCATCTCGTTTCATTTACTGCAGTGTGTGTCTTCCTTCCTTTTTTCTCTTCTCCCTCTCTTTCTCTCATGTTTTCTATTCTAGAAATCTCTCTCTCTCTCTCTCTCTCTCTTCTTCTCTCTTCCTTCCTTTTCTTCTTTTTCTTCTAGAAAATCCTTTCTTTCCTTTTTTTTCTTTGCTTTCTTCTCTTTCCCACATTTTTTTTCTCTTTTCTTCTTTTAGAAAATCCTCTCCTCCTTTTTCCACGTTTTCCGTTTTTTACTCTCTTCTCTCTGCCTTCCTTTTCCTTCTTCTTTCCTTCTTCTCCTCTTCTTTCCTTTTTTCCTTCTCCCTCTCTCTTTTCATGTTTTCTAGATCTAGAAAACATTTTTTCTCTTTTTTTTTCTTTTTTTTCTTTCCTTCCTCTTTCCTTCCTTTTTTTCTTCTCCCTCTCTCTTTCCCATACCCTCTTTTAGAAAGCCTCTCTCTTTCCACGACTTTCCTACCCTCTTTTCCTATAATGTATATATATATATATATATATATATATATATATATATATATATATATATATATATATATATATATATATATATATATATATATATATATATATATATATATATATATATATATATATATATATATATATATATATATTTACATATATATTATATATGATAATATATTACACATTATATAAATGTATATATAAAAGAAATACATGCATATGGGTCAACTTGACTTAGTCCAGATTGGTCTGAGCTGGGTCGGGCTAAATTAGACTAAGCTAGATTGAGCTGGTTTGGACCAAGGTTGACTTTCCCTATCATTTCATAGTCCGTTTCTGCTATCATTCCATATGAAATTTTTTGATGGTCTCTATTCCAAATTTTCTACGTTCACTTTGTAGAACATAAAAATGAAGAATATTGGAACTTGAATAACATCATTTGGGGATAAAACGGCCAACTTATGAATTTATGAAGTTTAAGTAGGCCAATTATCGATAATTTGGCTGACCATTCTGCATGGGATCCTTCGGAGACTTCTATCGGAAATCATTTACGTCTACTTTGTAGAGTACTAAAAATGAAACATAATGAAACTGAAATCACCTGATTTGGATATGGGGTGACCAAAATAAAAATTTCCAAAGATTTAAATGACCATTTTCATGTGTAATTTTGCATGGGACCCTTCAGAGACTTCTACCTGAGATTTTTTACGTCCACTTTGTAGAACATCACAAATGAAAAATAATGGTCTTGGAATCATTTGTATCCGACGTAGAACGACAAAGATATGAAGATTTGAAGTTTTATCGATAATTTTGCATGAAAGCTTGCAGGGGCCCACCGGTGACTTCTACCCATGATTTTTTACATCCACTTTGAAGAGGACTGAAAAATAAGGAATATTGGCCTCTGAATCATCTGATTCCGATATCAGATGACCAAGATATGATGATTTGAAGTCTAAATGATAATGCATGCATTATACGATAATTACGTAAATGCCCTTGCACTTTCAAACTGTGATATCTTCTTTGTTTGACGTCAGAATTTGATGATTTCGGTCTCATTTCGAAGATAATTTCACAACCTATTCATCCAAGTAGGTAATAGCCTATGACCCTGCTGTAGGGTTCATTAGAGAATCACAAATCCTTGGGTTAAAAACAGAAAACCTACCATATGGGCTTGAGTAAAACCCTCAAACTAGTGGGGGAAAATTTAACTTTTCTGCTTGTAGTGTGCCAAGGATGCCTCGGCCACCTCTTGCTTAAGTCAAGGGCAAATCAGACATAGGCCACTTCACCGACTACTATAAATAGATTTCAATCGTACAAGTATTGGGGATGAAAGCGCAAACAAGGGAAAATATGAAGAATAATCAATCATACAAAAACAAAATTTATTGTGGTTTAGCACCTAAATGCCTACCTCCATCCTATAGAATTAGAGAAATTTCTTATTTACTAAGAAATATTCTATATTTCTCTCCACCTTACAGGGTGTTTTTCCTTTGCTCTCTTACATAGGGTTTTTCCCACAAAGATAATATATATAATTCCTAAAAACCCTAACCCCACACAATTACAAATTGACCCTTGAATATGTAATAGACCCAAACCCAAATTACAAATACAATTCTAATAACTGAGTGGATTTCATAGAATACAAGGCGCAACCCAACAATCTACACCTTGGCTTGGATCCTACAAGCCACCTTGAAGAAGAACCTGTGTTAATGTAGATTCTAAAAACTCTTCTACTGTCTCTACCAAACCGCTACACCCAAATCGGCATAGCCCACACCCCATCTGCCTGTCCCGCATAGCTCACCGCCACACGGTGTGATGTGACTCCACCTCTCCCACTGCTGTAGCACCACCAGAGAGATCACTTTTACTCACAGGATCCAAAGCGAAAGAAACTCGCTTCTTCCCAGATCTGTACTTGTTCACAATTTGAACTTCCTACAGTCTCTGTCTTCCATCTGTTCCTCTTGTCTGAGTTCCAATAGAAGTACCATCTATTTCAATACTTCTTGTAAGTTTGTATAAATTTACAGTCATCTGTTCCTGCATCAGAACCATGGCCCCTTTGGAAACCTTAAGATCTCTACTTTTAGTTGAGCATCTGTAGCCTCTCGAATCTAATGTTGCCAATGAAATCAGATTCTTCCTTAAATCTGGCACATGTCGAACCCCAGTTATAGTTCGCACAATCCCATCAAACATCCAAAACTATACAGTTCTAATCCCGACAACAATGCTTTTAACATCATTCGCCATTCTGACTATACCCGTATCATATGCATGATATGTAGCAAATTATTTTCTAACTGAACATATGTGAAATGAACAACTCAAATCTAAAATCCAATCTGAAAATCCATACCTGATGAAGTAGTGAGAAAAAAAATCTTTATCACTCCTACCTTCTATGACCTTAGTACTAGATGATTTTTCTTCACTCTCCTTCTTGTCCTCATTTTTCTTTCTATCATCCTTACGCTTTGGACAATTCCTCTTTATATGACCTTCCTCCTCACAATAATAACAAGTTATTTTGTGACCTTGTGACTTAGAGCGACCCCTATTCTTGTCATACTCTTGTCTCCCATTTGATCTTTCTCTGCCCTGACCACCATCTGTAACCATGGCATTACCCTCCTCTATAGTCCCATCATCTCTATTTTTCATTCGCATTTTATTTATTAGCCAAGCAACAATAACATCACCAAATTTAAGAGTATTCTTACTAAACAGTAGTGTAGTCACAATGTGATTAAATGAAGGAAGAAATGAGGCCAACAGGAGAAGTGGCTTGTCCTCCTCTTCGATCTTTACATCAAGAGCAGACAACTCCATCAGAATTCTGTTGAACTCATCAATGTGCACCTCAAATTTTACTTTATATAACAAGCGAAGGCCATACAACTATTTCTTCAAGAATAATCAATTTGTCAATGACTTGAACTTGTACCTACTCTCCAACTTAGTCCATACTTCTTCTGGTTTGTCCAAATCATGGACCTCACGAAGAGTGGTATCCACTAGAAACAACTGGATCGTGCTATTTGCTAGATCCCTCAACTCTAGCCACTCATTATCTGTCATATTTTTCGGCTTATTAGATTTTTTTTCTTAAGAGCCTTAATAGTCATTTCTCACGTAACAATATTTTTCACCCATTGTTGCCATAAGGTAAAATCATTATGACCATTGACGGGTTCTATGGAGAAGTGTGAACCCTTATCGCCATTTGATTAACTCAATCTTTTTCTTTTGTTCTCGCCATCAACTTCAAAGAGCTTGACCATTGTTGATCTTGCACAAGACTACCCGACCGCCACCAACGACATAGAATTTGCCCGATCTATATCGTTTACTAAATTTACAATACCCAAAAGTCTTAGGAACATCAAATTTCACCTCTCATTGGACTATATAGAGTTCGTGTACATCAATCAATTTTTGAATGTACACTTGGTTCCTTTAATATCTTTCTACTTTTCCTTTTGCCTTTAAGCAGTGGGTACACTGAACACCCATCTCTTTTCTCCAACAAAATCATAGAACAAAAGAAATAAATTCTTGGCTATGCATAGACTAACTACCACTTTTTTCTTTTTTATTTTTCTTTTTTTTTTAACAACTTTTCACCTCCTATTTGTCCCTTTTCAGTTTCGATGAGGAAGAGAAATACTCACAGATTAAAAAAACTTACAGTCCATACCTTTTTTTTTTATTCCTTTTCAGAGGCACACATTTAAAGCATTCTCCTCTACTAAAGGTAAGGCTTTGAAATTCGTAAGCCTTTGTTTCAGATTTTGTAATGATGATTCTTGGTTAGGAAAAGTAAACTGGAATTAAAAAAAAAATCAAAACCTCTTTTTACTTTATCGTTTCCAATTCTTGATACAATGTTTCAAGATTTTCTTACTCCTACAGAGATCCTCTCTCTCAGTCTGAAGGTTATTCATCAAACTTCTATAAGCACCCCATTTTTGTCATTCCCAATCAAAACTGGTTCAGCTTGATCCAATCCAATCCTTAATGGCCCAGACCAATCCTAGCTAGTCCAGCCAGACTTAGCATCTAGTCCAATCTAGACCAGTCCAGACTAAGTCAGTTCGGCCCTTGTATGCATGTGCATATACATTATATGTATTAGGTGTTATTGTAAGACCCGTATCGAACTAACCGGTCTTACCACCTTGTACCAGGTCTACCTATCGTGGTCGAGCCAAGTGGACCAAGTGCGTGAAGAAACCACAAGACCCACACGTCCGACCACTTGCCTTCGAAAAGTTTCTAGGGAGGGTGTGGTCACACGTGGGGTCAGAGTATGTCCGACCCTACCCTGCGACCTCACACCCTGTGGTCGCAGAAAGTGAGACCCTAGGTGCTGCCCCACCTGCAACCCCTCAGTTTCTGTTATTCTAAATATATGGGAACTAATTCTAATTAAAAATCTATCAACTTGTTAGATTTTCAAGTGATCTAAGAGTGAATTCTAAAGCTTGAACAAGGATCTACTATCAATCAAAGGTGAGGGAACAAGACCTAAACTAATTGGCTAATAATAAACTATTTTTATTTATTGAGTCCAATGCCATGAATGATTCTATGCTGGTATGTGCGTATTGTGCATTTAACATGTCATCCAATATTCCTGCTATTAATGTTCATGTATATTTAATTTTGTTTATTTATAATATGATGATGACGATGATGCTAGGAATAGGCATGTGAATGTTTGTGTGCGGTTAGTATACCTGATGCGAGTAGGGCATCAGGGGAAGTGTGATGCGGTGCGGTCCTAAACACTTTAGCTCTATCTCTACTCAAGTCTTGTCCACTAACATCCTCGTATCGCCATTACCATAGCAGAACTATTACGTCGTAGGGCATTAGGGGAGGTGGTCTCGGACCGTGTAGACTTTGACTCTGCTGGGGGGCCTTAGCTCTATCTCTATGGACGTATTAAGGGATGCTGGAGTGAGGCCTTGGATACACTGTTTGACATTAGGATTAGTTAGTTGCGAGCCCAGTTTGCAAGCCCTCGCCAATAGGGGCTTTCGTGTTGGTATGGGTAGGGCATCAGGGGAAGTGTAATGTGGTGCGGTCCTAAGCACTTTAGCTCTATCCCTATTCCATGGTGGGTGCATGTGGGACGGAAATGGTGTTTGATCCATTGGGCGGCTTCACACACTCGTATATAGAGGTGCGGCGGCCACCTATCCTTTCTATTGCACATTGCAAACTTATGAACTAGACCAAAGATTTGAATTGAATGCATGCATATGTTTGTTGCATCGTTTTGTTTGCTCACTGAGCCATGATTTGTGCTCACCCTTTCGACGTCGAATATTTTTAGTTAATGATGCAGGTACTACTATAGAAGACTATATGAATGCTCCGATGTACGGAGATGTTGTGGCGATGGATGCAGAAGCTATGATGGAGTCGCATGATTCGTCGTGCGAGTGCAACTCATGCATCTTCGATTAGATTTATAGTTGGATTATTCAAAAGATGTAATTGATTAATTTATTTTATTTTATGTCTTAGTCATTTGAAGATAGTTGGATAATTTATTTATGTTATCACTATTAGATTCTCAGTTCATTAAGTATTAAAGACTTCCACTATTGTGTATTTATTCTGATTATGGTTGTGGATGTGTATGGTTTAAGCAAAAAAGACACAGCCTATTCGAGATCTTGGTTGAATTGTTGGATCATAGACGGTTCATCACACCATTCTGATTGGTACAGAATTGAGGTGTGATAACTTGGTATTAGAGCTCTCGGGCCCTATCTTTTAAACCTGTATACTTCTACAAAAATTCATGTACTGAGTTAGGATAAAAAATCTAAAAGCTTTAATAAGAACACACTATAAACACCTGTGTTGTATGAGACAAAAATTAAGAAAGAGAATAATGCATATATAAAAGGAGAAACAAATTTCATATATACATCAAATACAAAGCAGCATATATACATATCCAAATCAGAGTACGGTTCACAATCCGGACAGTTACTCTGTAGTACAAGGAAAACAAAAGAAAATATGCATCATGGAGTTGGAGGTGTTGGAGGAGGAGGTGCCTCACGATCCCAGTCATAGTCCTCAGCATACACTCTAGTCAGCCAGGCTACCTGAGTCTAGGACACCTAGAGACTAGCTGTCAGATCGGCCATCCACTGATCAGACGCGTGTTGGGCATCTAGAAGCTCTCCTACTCTCTAATCAGTCGTGCGCTGGGCCTCCCTAATCTCAGACAAATGCCCCATCACATCATCAGATGGTGGGTGTAAAGGACCAGCTGTGTGTGAAGGAACCCGAGATGGGCTAGCTCCAGTGGAATGCAGCGGTGATGGAGAAGGTATGGCGTCTACATCCATATACATACGATCATCATCCTCAGCATCACCCCCATGGACTCCTGCTGTTGCTGCCGCCTCAGCGTTTGCTCTCTAGACCCGAGTGCGCGGACATACCAGAGCGTTCCTCTCCTCGTCATTGACCTACGCATCTCACATCCCCATCATGCAGATGGCCTCCCAGTCAAGGTCAAAAGAGAAAGTATCTTCATGAATCCTCGCATCCAATAAGTCGACATGCAGGCGTGTGAGCAGGGTAGTGATCAAATGCCCGTAGGGGAGGTTGCCTACCAGACCAGGCGTCGTAGCACGTATCATCGCTTTGATGATAATGTATGGCAGGCAGACTGGTTGCCTAGTGTAGATGCAGTACAAGAGGTATTGGGTCAACTGGGAAAACCTATCATACTGCCCACTCTGAAGAATCAGGTTGTGCTGAATGATCTTGCAATACACCCGAGGTTCCGGCCATAGGTTGATTGCCTTTATCTCCCAGCGATCCTCTCTAAGAAGCTGGCGATCAATCTCTACACGCATCATCAAGGATAGGAACTGGGGTTCCTTAGGAGCACAGTATACCAAGGGGCCGTCGTTTGATATTCCTATGAGATCAGCCAACTCCTAGCAGTTAAAGGAAACTTCCACCCCTTTCACATAACTGGTGACCGGAGATCCCTACCCCTGTTTGTATCATTGCGATCACCTACTACCTGGAGGTTGCAATAGAACTGCTTCACCAGAGCAGGACAGGTGCAAGCCTCATACGTTATCACGGGGAGCCAACCCATGTCCCTAAAAGCCCCCTCCACATTAAACAAGGCTAGACTAGCCAAGTTTACACAGCGACCCCCTTCCACCTTTTGATGCTCATAACGAGCATACTGAGCCTCTGCCTCATTAAAGAAGAAACAAACGGGATCATGAGCTCTGGGAACTTTGGTGGGAGCCATGCTATCTGCAAGGACACAGATAGATAGAAAGGATATTATTTATAGAGCAAAACTCAAAATTTTGGGCATTATAACGGCATGATTAAGCCAAAAGCCTCACTTTTCACCCAAACAGTTGGGCAGGAGGACTTACATATGTTCTAAACCACCCTGCAAGGCTCATACAGTTGGAAATTTAAACTAGGAAGATCGAATTTGAAGAAATTTCAACAATTGGGAAAATTTTTAAAAATTAGGTCGAAAATGGAAAATTTCAAGTTTCTCAAAAATTAACCGATGAAACTCAAATTTTCTTGAGGGCTTTCGTCCATTGAGTGTCCAATAGCAAAAACCCTCAATAAAAATCAAATTTTTACGGTTAGAAAAAGTTTAATTTAAAGAAAACGATGTAAATGGAGAAAAACCTAGTTTTGAAAGCTTAAAAAATGAAGACCAGTAGAGAACATACCTGAAGGAACGAAGCGGAGGTCGTGAATGGAAGAAAGAAATCACCAAGCACAATTGGTCGACACTATAGCAACAAAGTGGAAGCGAGTTGAGTTGAGAGAAAAAGGAAAGTGGGAAATGACTCCAAAAATTAGGTTTAAAATCCTGATTTGGGGTTGTGGGGTCGTAGAATTCGACTAAATGTACGACCCTACGACCGACCCTACGATCGTCCCTAGGCTCTCGGTGAGTTGACAGACATCGTGTGTTTGGACCCTGTGGTCGGACATATACCGACCCTATGACCGACCCTAGGCTTTTGGTGAGCTGACAAGGTTTTGTGAGGTCGCATACCCTATGGTCGGACATAGTGCGACCCTACCATCGACCCTACGATGGAAAATACAGTATTTGACTGAATGACTTGGAAAGTTAGAATTTTACATTGATTAGTTGTATTTTGACATGGGAATGACTTATATAATGATTGCCTCACATGTTCTATGATTTTTTCAGTCACTACCACCACCAGAACAGGAAATGGCTAGGTGAAGAGTAACTAGGCGAGGTCGTAACCCAATTCCACCACCACCACCTGTGGAGGAAGACAGCCATGAAAATCTGGAAGGACAAGAGAATCAGAATATGGCAACACTAGGAGCTAATGGTCAGGAAAATCCTACAAACTTGCCAGCCCCACCTACAGATTTGGCTACAGCAATTATGAACCTGGCACAACAGCTGCAACAAATACAGCAGGTGCAAGCCAATATGGAAGCTGCTATAGGAAAGGTTTTTCCAACTGTACATACTACACCTATGTCAGCTAGACAAGCTAGTACAGTACCAGGGGATAACAACACGGTGCCCCAAGCACTCAAATGCCAGTGGTACAAGCTCTAGTACAGAACCCTGAGGTAGCCCAAGGTAGCTACCCGTATCAACCCCCAATGTATGGGGCCTATGCTCAGTATCAGTTGGACCATTCTCGACTGATCGAGCGTTTTATGAAAATGAAACCTAAAGAATATAATGGCAAACCAGCAGATTCTTTGTGGCCAGCTCATTGGATTGACGAGATGGAAAGGAATTTCATGATGATGACGGTTAATGAGGAGGAGAAAGTACTGTGTGCAATATTTATGTTGAAAGGCGATACACACCACTGGTGGAAGTCTACTCGGACTTATCTGTTAACCAAGCACGCCCAATTGACCTAGGCTATCTATAAAGAGGCATTCTTCGAGAAGTACTTTCCCATAAGTTTCAAAGATGATATGGAAAGCGAGTTTTTGAGTCTGTATCAGGGACAGATGACGGTGGATGCATACCAACAGCGTTATGAAGAGTTGTTTTTCTTTGCTCCCTCTAGCATGCAGGAGGAAAATACTAAACCCGAAGGTTCGTCATGGGACTTAGGGTGTAAGACCCGCACTCCGTAAACCCGGTCTAAACCTTGGTTTTGTGTCGTAGCAGGTCTTTCGATCATCACCGGGCCAGACGGGACGAGTGGATGACAAACAGGTACAAAATTGGATCAAAGACGGTCAAATAATCATCATTTTATGTTGACCGGTCGATGGTACCGGTCTTGGTACTGGTCGATCGGTCAGCTCTGCGCAGCTGAGTGTGGAGATCCAGAAATTGACTTCTGAGGGTCCTACTTTCCTGATTTCTAATCCTAAGACTTTCCTAATCCTAATAGGGTTACTAAACCCTAATTCTAGCCTATAAATACACCCTTAAACCTCCTCAAATCCTTTCCATTGTCTCTCACAAACCCTATAGAGGAGAAGGAGGTTGGAAAGGAGAGGAAGCTAGGAAGAAGAAGAAGGTGCCACCATTACCGTTCGACGACGCTCACGTTACGCCAGTCAACGGTAAGTGTTTTGATCATTCTTCTTACCCTATGATAGTTATAAGGGTGGATCAATACCATTCAAAGTAGGTATTGATCTAAAACCCTAAACTGGACCTTAAAAACCCTAAGTTGCCGTCAAACCTTAGATTCGAGTTTCGAGATGAATTCATCGAAATAAGACTTGAATGAGTTAGGGATAACTCTAACTCAAAGATTAGACTTAGAATGGATAGGAGAAACCTTGGAAATCCATGGAGGATGATCGACGGTAGTCGAAAAACCCAAGTATGGTCTTCCGGAGACATACCGGTCGACTATACCAGTTGCAGATAGTGCGGCCGGTATGTTGCCACCGGTATCCCTCGGGAGGCTGGTCTGTGGGGACCGGCTGACCATACCGGTCGCCAGCCTTCCCCACAGAGCTGCGACCGGTACATGCCACCGGTCAGCTCTGTGAGGGTATTTTGTAACTTTGTTGGTTTCCGATCAACATGAAACCCTAAGAAAAATATTCTAATGAAACCCTAATAATATTGTAGGACTTTGTGACTTCCCGTATGGATCTTACGACGTGGAGCAAGCTATCAAACGAGCGTCAGGTAAGGGAATCTGACCTAAACCTAATAATTAATGGACAGTAAGTCGTTGTTAACCACCTGATTATATATGATGTGATGTTTGTGCATCTTCACATGCCAGCTTTTAATTTCAGTTACTATTACTGTTCATGCATTGTTAGGATGTGATTGTTAAGCATGTGATTATTTTCTTTAGTGTGTGGAGTGGGGCATGGGCCTGGGATCGCTCCTCACACTAGCACCTTTTGTAGTATTCTGTCTTAACATGCTTGGTACGGGTGGGGCATCAGGGGAAGGTCGTGGTACGGTGGTCTCCGATATTGATGTTGGCCTGACCATGGTTATGTGGCACTGTGGTCTCAGAGTCGACGCTGGCTTGTCCACGATGCTTTAGCTCTATCTCTATGCCGTAGGGAGTTATGTTGGGATAGGGTCTACCTGCGTTGTTTCTATCCTAGTGGGTTAGTTGCGGATAGGGCATCAGGGGAGGTGTGGGAATGCCTTAGCTCTATCTCTATGTCGTAGACGGCTGTGCTGGGATAGAGCGTACATCGATGACATATAGGATTGGTTAGTTGCGAGCCCAGTTTGCGAGCCCTGGCCGGTAGGGGCTTAGGTACTGGTATGGATAGAGCATCAGGGGAGTTACGGGGGTATCTTAGCTCTATTTCTATTCAATGATGGGTGCATGTGGGCCAATGGGGGTGTGATCCATGAGGTACCACACACTCGTGTATAGAGGTGCGGGGGCCACCAAACCTTTCTATTGCACATTGCAAACTTAAACCAGACCACCGCATAAAATGATTGTTACTCATGCATAATATTGTGAAACTGTCTGATTGTCTTACTGAGCTAAGTTGTGAGCTCACCCTTTGTACGTACATTGTTTTTAGATGTTGATGCAGGTTACACTGTTGACGACTATATGAATGCTCCGGTGTATGGTGGTGTTGCGGCGTTGGACGTACAGGCAGGAGAGGACGAGCATGACGCTTCATGCGAGTGCCCTTTCTGCGTGTACCTTTGATTAGTTTTATTTATTTATTTCAGTTATTTTTAGTTGGACTAAATGGATGTAAGTATATTATGTTATATGTTTGAATTTAAATAATTGGATATTTTATTTAAATTTATCAGTAGATTCTCAGTTCATTATTTTTTAAAGACTTCCGCTGTATTATTTATATTCTGATTGTGGTTATGTGTAATTGTTTGTACGAGTGGACACGGCCTATTCGAGATCCTGGTGTGAACCATTGGTTCAATGACGGTTCACTCACACCATTCTGGTTGGATCAGAATTGGGGTGTGACAACTTGGCATCAGATCTCTCGGGCTCTGTCCAACAAACCATATTGCACTTAACTAAGTTGATGAACTGAGTTAGAAAAAATTTAAAAATCTTAATACAAACACACCGTAAGCATTGTTTGATACCTGAGACTGATTAAGAAAGAGAATAATGTACTATTCTAAATATGGAACTTAACATGTGCACATACACTAGTTAGGTGAAACATGAAAACTTTCATTAAATAGAAGAAAAGGGTATCAAATGAAATAGTGCTACAGGGTACAGTCCACAAATCGGACAGTTACCATGTTATATAAACAGTCATAAGTAAAAGAAATAAGAGGGACAATCATGGGATAGGGGGCTTGGGAGGGATAGGGTCTGCTATATCATAGTCTCGCTCGTAAGAGACCCTAAGCCAATGCACCTGATCCTGTGTGACTCTAAGACTGCGAGCCAACTGTGCCTAGTCACGGCTCATCTCACGCTGAGTGTCCCTGATCTCCATAATCATACCCATCATGGTGTCGGGAGAAGGCTGAGATGGTCCAGCTGTAAAGGTAGACGGTGGTGCTACAGGTGTAGGCTGTGGGATAGGCACTGGTGCTTCCCCAGCCATATCGTCATCATCACCCCCAGCCTCTGCCGCATAGGCCACATTGGCTGCTGCTGCTACTACCGCCGCGGCTGCTACCCTCCCGAGTGGGCGAGGGCGAGCCTCCAACTCGTCATCGCTAACAGGCAGGTCAACCATCTGCATCCTCTGAATGGCGTCCCAGTCTATGTCTGATGTCATAGTATCCTCAACGGTCACCTTGCCTCTCATGCTCACGCCCAGGCGTCGTAGCAGGAAGGTAATGAGAGGACCGTATGGAAGGTTACTGACCTGATCGGCCAGGGTCGCCTGATGCATAGTCCTGATGATGAGGTAAGGGAGAGAGACCCGCTCCCCGGTGCAGACGCAATAAGTGATGTACTGAGTGAGCTGGGATAACTCACTGTAATGGCTGCTCTGGGGCACGATGTTGTGCTGAATGATGCAACTATATAACCGAGGTGCAGGTCTCAAGCTGACCGCCTTTATAGGAGCTCCAGGGTTTAGTATCTGATCTGCTAACTCTCGATGCAGATCCTCAGCCAGATAGCCTTTCGCTTTGGGAGGGCAATACACTAGGTTTCCATCATTAGGAACCCCTAGAAGGTCGGCCAGCTGGTGGGTGTTGAATGAGATAGGTACACCCCTGACATAACTGGTGATGTGCAAATCCCTACCCTGGTTGGGATCGTTAACATCTCCATGTAGCTCCAGGTTAGCATAGAAATGCTTAACCAGATTGGGATGGGTGGTATCAGTGTAGGATATTACCGGTACCCACCCAAGCGCGTTGAAAATGGCTCGCACATCAAATCTCTCCAGCTGATCCAGGTTAACCCGGTGCCCAGATTCTTTGCTCTTGTTATCAAACCACGGGAATTGAGCCTGTGCTTCCATAGAACGAAACCAGTGCTCGTCAAATTGGGGAACTGGTGGCTGGGGAGCACGTGAGCTCGAGCCATGAGGACGTTTCCCAAGAGCACGTTGGGGAGCCATTTAACTGCAAAACAAAAGAAAACAAGAAGAAAATGTTAGATTTTGTCGAAATTTTGGCAGCATAACGACAGTAATTTGGGAAAAAGCCTCAAACTCACCCAAAAACTTGGGGAGGAGGACTTACGTAACCCCCACACTCTTCGACAAATCAATCACAAGCAATTACAATAAGAAATTTCAAGAAATTAAAAAAAATCAAGAAATTTCAAAAATTTTGAAAACCTAGGTCAAAAGTTGTAAAAATTCGATTTTTATGAAAACCGTTCGGTGAAACCTCAAATTGGTTGAGGGCTTTTGCTCTTGGGGGTCCCTAAACCCTTTCCAAGCCGAAGGAAAAGAGTTCCTACGGTTGGAACATCTCAATCAAAGAAAAACCTAAATTTTTACATAAAGACGATATGGAAAATATCTAAAAACTTGAAAGAGAAGGAAGAGACCTACCTGGAGACGATGTTCTATCTTTGAACGAAAGGAATCAGCTTCTAAGGTCACCGGCCGGACTGTAGCAACTCGGATTAGCAGAGAGGAATCGCCACCGGAGAGAAAAGAGAAAGAAAAGTGAGAAAATTTCTCACTTTTCACGATTTTAAAGCTAGTTCTGGGCATACCGGTTGACGGTTTTGCCTATACCGGTCGACCGGTATCCCTACAGACATGCGACCGCTATGTCTCGGTCAGAATTTTAATTCTGACCGGTCGACTATACCGGTTGCAACACTGTATACAGAGTGTCGACCGGTATGTTGCGACCGATCAACACTAGAAAAGTCAGAAAAACCTCTGAAATTTCTTAAAAATTTGTAGATTTAATTACTCCTTTTTATGACTGTTTCGCCTTATATTGTTCAAGACTAACACCACTATTACTTCATTCTCATGTGTTATGTCTTCTTCTCAGATTCAAACAGAATAGTCTGAGATGGTGGGCGGAAACGGTCGTAGGGGTCGGAAGCGTCACCAGGCTAGGATGCGTCTCGAAGAAGAAGAACAGGTTGAACAAGGCCATGTTAGAGAGCCAAGCCCGAAAGTTGAGGAGGAACAGGTTCCAGAAGTAACAACAAATTTGCCTGGGCCACCTCAAGAATTCTGAAACCATTGTTACAAACCTGGTCTATCAGATGCAAGCTCAGTAGAAAGAATTCCTGAGCAAGATACTGAAGATGTTCAGGCCTCCGGGTTCTGTTCCCACTGGAGGTACGCCTGAGTCTGGAGAGAAAAATACTTCACAGTCGATGCAGGGTAGCCCAAGGCCGATGGGCCAAACACAGAATGTACCACCACCGCATCAGTTTCCGTCGCCTTCTGCGTACCCGGGAGCCTATCCGTATCTACCACCATGGTACGGAATGAACACTCAGGGACTGGTACTGGCCTACCTTTGACACCAAGGTCAGTGGATGCAGTTTGGGTAATAGTAGATCGACTCACCAAGACAGCTCGATTTATTGCGGTCAGACCTCAGTATACCATGGAGAAACTGGCCAAGCTATATGTGGATAATATAGTCAGACTTCATGGCGTTCCAGAGAGTATAGTATCTGACAGAGATCCCCGTTTTACATCAAAGTTCTGGGAAGGATTACAGAAAACTATAGGAACGAAGTTGAAGTTCAGTACAGCTTTTCACCCTCAGACGGACGGACAGTCAGAGCGAACTATTCAAATTTTAGAAGATATGCTCCGAGCTTGTGCAATAGATTTCAAGGGAGCTTGGGATGAGATGCTATCACTTATCGAGTTTGCTTATAACAACAGTTATCAGGCTACAATTCAGATGGCCCCATATGAAGCACTCTATGGGAAGAAGTGTTGTATACCTCTGTTATGGAACGAAGTGGGAGAAAGAAGAATTGTAGGACCAGAGTTTGTTGAAGAAACTTGCCGAGTAATTGATCAAATCAAGGAGAGAGTAAAGACAGCTCAAGTTCGACAGAAGCACTATGTGGATAATCGACGTCGAGATCTGGAGTTTGCAGTGGGTGACAAAGTATTCTTGAAGGTATCACCGGTGCGAGGTCTAAAAAGATTTGGTAAGAAGGGGAAGCTATGCCCCAGGTATGTGGGACCATATGAGATATTGACCCGACGTGGTAATGTAGCATATCAATTGGCTCTACCACCATCTATGTCTAGCATTCATAACGTGTTCCACGTATCATTATTGAAGAAGTATGTCAGAGATCCATCGCAAATCTTGACCGCTGATCCCCCTGACTTGACTGAAGACTTAACATTCGAAGTGGTGCATGTGATGCTCTCAAGTCGAAAAGTACAGCAACTTTGAACCAAGGATATCCATTATGTGAAGGTGCATTGGAGAAGCCAAAATGTGGAGGAAATTACTTGGGAAGAAGAGAGAGCGATGAGGAAGGAGTACCCTAACCTTTTCGACAATCAAGGTACGTTCAAATTTCAGGGCCGAAATTTCTTTTAAGGGTGGGGGAGTTGTGAAACCTACATGCAAATTTTGGGACAAAATTTCTTTTAAGGGTGGGGGAGTTGTAAGACCCGCACTCTGTAAACCCGGTCTAAACCTTAGTTTTGTGTCGTAGCAGGTCTTCCGATCATCACCGGGCCAGACGGGACGAGCGGATGACAAACAGGTACAAAATCGGATCAAAGACGGTCAAATAATCATCATTTTATGTTGACCAGTCGATGGTACCGGTCTTGGTACTGGTCGACCGTTCAGCTCTGCGCAGTTGAGTGTGGAGATCTGGAAATTGGCTTTTGAGGGTCCCACTTTCTTGATTTTGAATCCTAAGACTTTCCTAATCCTAATAGGGTTACTAAACCCTAATTCTAGCCTATAAATACACCCTTAAACCTCCTCAAATCCTTTCCATTGTCTCTCACAAACCCTAGAGAGGAGAAGGAGGTTGGAAAGGAGAGGAAAGTAGGAAGAAGAAGAAGGTGCCGCCATTACCGTTCGACGACGCTCACGTTACGCCAGTCAATGGTAAGTGTTTAGATCATTCTTTTTACCCTATGATAGTTATAAGGGTGGATCAATACCATGCAAAGTAGGTATTGATCTAAAACCCTAAACTGGACCTTAAAAACCTTAAGTTGTCGTCAAACCTTAGATTCGAGTTCCGAGATGATATTCATCAAAATAAGACTTGAATGAGTTGGGGATAACTCTAACTCAAAGATTAGACTTAGAATGGATAGGAGAAACCTTGGAAATCCATGGAGGATGATCGACGGCAGTCGAAAAACCCAAGTATGGTCTTTCGGAGACATACCGATCGACTATACCGGTTGCACACAGTGCGGTCGGTATGTTGCCACCGGTATCCCTCGGGAGGCTGGTCTATGGGGACCGACTGACCATACCGGTCGCCAGTCTTCCCCACAGAGCTGCGATCGGTACATGCCACCGGTCAGCTCTGTGAGGGTATTTTGTAACTTTGTTGGTTTTCGACCAACATGAAACCCTAAGAAAAATATTCTAATGAAACCCTAATAATATTGTAGGACTTTGTGACTTCCCGTTTGGATCTTGCGATATGGAGCTAGCTATCAAACGAGCGTCAGGTAAGGGAATCTGACCTAAACCTAATAATTAATGGACAGTAAGTCGTTGTTAACCACCTGATTATATATGATGTGATGTTTGTGCATCTTCACATGCCATCTTTTAATTTCAGTTACTATTACTGTTCATGCATTGTTAGGATGTAATTATTAAGCATGTGATTGTTTTCGTTAGTGTGTAGAGTGGGGCATGGGCCTAGGATCACTCCTCACACTAGCACCTTTTGTAGTATTCTGTCTTAACATGCTTGGTACGGGTGGGGCATCAGGGGAAGGTCGTGGTACGGTGGTCTCCGATATTGATGTTGGCCTGGCCATGGTTATGTGGCACTGTGGTCTCCGAGTCGACGCTGGCTTGTCCACGATGCTTTAGCTCTATCTCTATGCCGTAGGGAGTTATGTTGGGATAAGGTCTACCTGCGTTGTTTCTATCCTAGTGGGTTAGTTACGGATAGGGCATCAGGGGAGGTGTGGGAATGCCTTAGATCTATCTCTATGCCGTAGACGACTGTGCTGGGATAGCGTACATCGATGACATATATGATTGGTTAGTTGCGAGCCCAGTTTACGAGCCCTGGCCAGTAGGGCTTAGGTACTGGTATGGGTAGAGCATCAGGAGTGGTACGGGGGTATCTTAGTTCTATCTCTATTCCATGATGGGTGCAATGGGGGTGTGATCCATGAGGTGCCACACACTCGTGTATAGAGGTGCGGGGGCCACCAAACCTTTCTATAGCACATTGCAAACTTAAACTAGACCACAGCATAAAATGATTGTTACTCATGCATAATATTGTGAAACTGTCTGATTGTCTTACTGAGCTAAGTTGTGAGCTCACCCTTTGTACGTACATTGTTATTAGATGTTGATGCAGGTTACACTGTTGACGACTATATGAATGCTCCGGTGTATGGTGGTGTTGCGGCGTTGGACGTACAGGCAGGAGAGGACGAGCATGACGCTTCATGCGAGTGCCCTTTCTGCGTGTACCTTTGATTGGTTTTATTTATTTATTTCAGTTATTTTTAGTTGGACTAAATGGATGTAAGGATATTATGTTATATGTTTGAATTTAAATAATTGGATATTTTATTTAAATTTATCAGTAGATTCTCAGTTCATTATATTTTAAAGACTTCCGCTGTATTATTTATATTCTGATTGTGGTTATGTGTAATGGTTTGTACGAGTGGACACGACCTATTCGAGATCCTGGTGTGAACCGTTGGTTCAATGACGGTTCACTCACACCATTCTGGTTGGATCAGAATTGGGGTGTGACATAGGGGAAGCATTCGAGAGCATGTTTTGGGGCTGGAAAAGAAAATTTATAATGAAGCAGTGTAGATTGCTCGAGTACTAGAATCAAGCTAGAGGGAGAGCTACTTTGCTCAGAATAGAGGTATAAAAAGGCCAAATGGAAATTCTTATAATGGAGGGAACACAAAGACATTCAAAACCTTTCGTACTCAAGGCTTTAATACTGCAGCCATGACTAGTCCAACAGTCCAACCTCAACAAAAGCAAAATAATGAAGGAGTAAAATGCTATAACTGCAATCAAGTGGGACACTATTCCAGGGAGTGTCCTAAGCCCAGGAAGCAGCTACAACAAGGAAAGGTTTATGTAGTTACATCTGAGGATACTGCCGCATCGCCTGATATGGTCATAGGTATGACCTAAACCTTTAATTTTGTATTACCTTGTGTGAACATGTAGACTAAATTAAAACAAATCACAAGTATCATACCTATTATTGGCATACCCTCTAGAGTACTCTTTGATTCTGGAACTACTCATTCTTTTATATCTGTGTCATTTGGAAAGAAGTTAAATCCACCCCTCAAATCTTTAGACTACAAATTACTTATATGATCACCTATGGGATTAGAAGTGGAAATAGAAAAAGGTTATAGCCCATGTCCAGTTCTTATTGGGGAGAAGATTTTGGATGCAACCTTGATTCAACTCGAGATAGCAAACTTTGACGTTATCTTGGGAATGGATTGGTTAGCTCGACATTCTATAATCCTATTATGTGTAGAAAAGAAATTGAAATTTAAAGACAAAGAAGGAGCAGAGTTTAGTTTTGCGGGAACCAGATTATCCCGTAAACGAAAACTCATCCTCTCTGCATTAAAGGCTAAAAAATGCCTCGAGAAAGGAGGAGTTGGGTATCTCGTATCTGTGGTCGATCTTACCAAGGAAGTACCACGAATGGAGGATATTGAGGTTGTACATGACTTTCCAGATGTATTTCCTGAGGAACTACCAAGACTACCACCCGACCGAACGACAGAGTTTGTTGTAGATCTTATACTCGGAGCCACACTAATATCTAAAGCACCCTATCGAATGGCTCCTACTGAACTGAAGGAACTAAAGGTACAGTTATAGGAATTACTAGACAAGGGTTATATCAGACCTAGCATATCACTATAGGGAGCCCCAGTATTGTTTGTGAAAAAGAAGGACGGTAGTGTTTGACTGTGTATAAACTATCGGGAGTTGAATAAGCTTACAATCAGGAATGGGTACCCGTTGCCTCGGATCGATGACTTGTTCGATCAATTGCAAGGTGCCATGGTGTTCTCCAAGATTGATCTTCGGTCAGGATACCATCAGTTGAAGATTAAGGAAGGTGATATTCCAAAGACAACATTCAGAATAAGATATGGACATTATGAATTTTTAGTCATGTCTTTTCAATTGACTAACGCACCCGTAACTTTTATTGAACTCATGAATTGGGTATTCCATGATATATTGGATACGTCAGTCATTGTGTTTATTGATGATATATTGATCTACTCCAAGGACAAGGAAACTCATGTCATGAATCTAAGAGCCGCTCTGCAGCGACTAAGAAAAGAGAAGCTTTACCCTAAATTTACAAAGTGTGAGTTTTGGCTGGATGAGGTCGCTTTCTTTGGTCATGTTGTATCTGCTGAAGGAATTAAAGTGGATCCTAGAAATATTGAAGCCATTGTGAAGTGGGAAGCACCTAAGAGTGTTGCATAAATTAGATGTTACCTAGGTTTAGTTTGGTATTATCGATGATTCGTGGAAGACTACTCCAGAATTGCCGTACCTCTCACCAGTTTGACTAAGAAAGGAGAAAAGTTTGTTTGGACTAACAAATGTGAGAAAAGTTTCCAAACATTGAAGGCTAGATTGATATCTACTCCCATCTTTACTATTCCTATTCCAGGACAACCATTTACATTGTACACTGATGCGTCTGGATTGGGTTTAGGATGTGTACTTATGCAAGGAGAATAAGTAGTTGTGAATGCCTCAAGATAACTGAAGACACATGAGAAGAACTATCCCACTCATGATTTGAAATTAGCAGCAGTAGTACATGCTGTCAAGATATGGAGACATTATTTGTATGGAGAGAAATTTCAGATTAAATCAGATCATAAGAGTCTCACTTATCTTTTTAATTAGAAGGAGTTGAACATGAGACAAAGAAGATGGCTGAAATTATTAAAGGATTATGATTGTGATATCCAGTATCATCCAGGAAAGGCTAATGTAGTTGCTGATGCGCTAAGCAGAAAAGCAATGATAAAATTCTAAGGAGAGGTTAACACGACTACGACAATATGTGTTACAGGAAAGGTATTCCATCATGGTAATGAGCATTTCGTGATAGATGCACCGGGTGGATCAACGAACCAAGGGTTTATTCATCAATTTTTAAATATGTTCGCAACATTGAAGATTGTACCTGATATGATAGATGAAGTGAAAGTCGCTCTTAAATCAGACCCTTATCTGAGAACGGTATAAGAAGACATCGAAAAAGGTAGGACCATTCCTGAGTTCACCTTGGACAATGAAAAGGTACTGAAGTACAAAGGAAGAGTATGTGTTCCTGAAATGAAAAACTTAGACATTAGACACAGACTAATGAAGGAAGCTTACACCACCGCTTATTCGGTACATCTTGGAAGTACAAAGATGTATCATGATTTGAAGAAATTATATTGGTGGAGAGGAATGAAAGAAGATGTAGCTAAATTCGTGTCTCAATGGCTAAATTGTCAGAGGGTGAAGACTGAATGGCAAAGACCTACAGGATTGTTTCAGCCATTGCCAGAACCAGCATGGAAATGGGACTGCATCACTATGGACTTCGTCACCGGGTTACCATTGACTCCCAGAGTAGTTGATGTGATCTGGATGATTGTAGATCGTCTGACTAAGACAGCTCGCTTCATAGCTATACAAACTTAGTATACACTAGAGAGGTTAGCCAAGCTATATATGGATAATATTGTCAGATTACATGGTGTACCTGAAAGCATTGTGTCTGACAGAGACCCATGCTTTACTTCAAAGTTTTGGGAAGGATTATAGAAATCTATGGGTACAACGTTGAAATTCAGTACTGCATTCCATCCTCAGACAGAAGGACAGTCGGAGCGTACCATTCAGATTTTAGAAGACATGCTTCGAGCCTGTGTTATTGATTTTAAAGGATCATGGGACGAGAAACTACCATTGATTGAGTTCGCCTATAACAACAGCTATCAGGCTACTATACAAATGTCACCCTATGAAGCACTGTATGGTAGGAAGTGTCGAACTCCTTTATTTTGGAATGAAGTTGGTGAACGGAGTATTGTTGGACCAAAATTTGTTGAAGAGACTTGTCGTGTAGTCGACATTATTAAGGAAAGAGTTAGAACAGCTCAAAATCGGCAGAAACAGTATGCAGATACTCGACATCGAGAACTTGAATTCGATGTAGGTGATAAGGTATTCTTGAAAGTATCACCTATGCGAGGTTTAAAATGATTCGGATAGAAAGGGAAGCTAAGTCTGAGATATGTCGGGCCATATGAGATTCTAGCTAAACGTGGAAAAGTAGCGTATATGTTAGCACTACCACCCTTTATGTCAAGTGTGCATGATGTATTTCATATCTCATTATTGAAGAAGTACGTCAGAGATCCAACACACGTTTTAATAGTGGATCCACCAGATCTAACTGATGATTTGACATTCGAAGTAGCACCAACTGAAATCACCAGTCGAAACGTTCAACGTCTACGCAACCATGACATTTATTATGTTAAGGTCACTTGGAGGAGCCGAGATATAGAAGAGATCACATGGGAAGAAGAGAATGCTATGCAAAAGCAATATCCTTATCTTTTCGACTCGGAAGGTATGTACAAATTTTGAGGACAAAATTTCTAATAAGAGGGGGGAGTTGTAAGACCTGTATCGAACTAACCGGTCTTACCACCTTGTACCAGGTCTACCTATCGTGGTCGAGCCAAGTGGACCAAGTGCGTGAAGAAACCCTAAGACCCACATATCCGACCACATGCCCTCGAGAAGTTTCCAAGGAGGGTGTGGTCGCACGTGGGGTTAAAGTATGTCCGACCCTACCCTACGACCCCACAAACTGAGACCCCACGTGCTGCCCCACCTGCAACTCCTCAGTTTCTGTTAGTCTAAATATATATGAACTAATTCTAATTAAAAATCTATCAACTTGTTAGGTTTTCAAGTGATCTAAGAGTGAATTATAAAGCTTGAACGAGGATCTACTATCAATCAAAGGTGAGGGAACAAGACCTAAACTAATTGGCTAATAATAAACTATTTTTATTTATTGAGTCCAATGCCATGAATGATTCTATACTGGTATGCGTGTATTATGCATTTAACGTGTCATCCAATGTTCCTGCTATTAATGTTCATGCTATTTAATTTTATTTATTTATAATATGATGATGACGATGATGCTAGGAATAAGCATGTAAATGTGTGTGTGCGGTTAGTGTACCTGATGCGAGTAGGGCATCAGGGGAAGTGTGATGCGGTGCGGTCCTAAGCACTTTAGCTCTATCTCTACTCAAGTCTTGTCTACTGACATCGTCGTATCGCCATTACCATAGCAGAATTATTACATCGTAGGGCATCAGGGGAGGTGGTCTCGGACTGTGTAGTCTCTGACTCTGTCGGGGGGCCTTAGCTCTATCTTTATGGACGTATTGAGGGATGCTGGGGTGAGGCCTTGGATACACTGTTTGACATTAGGATTGGTTAATTGTGAGCCCAGTTTGCAAGCCCTCGCCAATAGGGGCTTACGTGTTGGTATGGGTAGGGCATCAGGGGAAGTGTGATGCGGTGCGGTCCTAAGCACTTTAGCTCTATCCTTATTCCATGGTGGGTGCATGTGGGACGAAAATGGTGTTTGATCCATTGGGCGGCTTCACACACTCGTGTATAGAGGTGCGACGACCACCTATCCTTTCTATTGCTCATTGCAAACTTATGAACCAGACCAAAGATATGAATTGAATGCACGCATATGTTTGTTGCATTGTTTTGTTTGCTCACTGAGCCATGATGTATGCTCACCCTTTTGACGTCAAATATTTTTAGTTAATGATTCAGGTACTACTGTAGAAGACTATATGAATGCTCTGATGTACGGACATGCTGCGGCGATGGATGCAGAAGCTATGATGGAATCGCATGATTCGTCATGCGAGTGCAACTCATGCGTCTTCGATTAGATTTATAGTTGGATTATTCAGAAGATGTAATTGATTAATTTATTTTATTTTATGTCTTAGTCATTTGAAGATAATTGGATAATTTATTTATGTTATCACCATTAGATTTTCAGTTCATTAAGTATTAAAGACTTCTGCTATTATGTATTTATTCTGATTATGGTTGTGGATGTGTATGGTTTAAGCTAAAAGGACACAGCCTATTCGGGATCCTGGTTGAACCGTTGGATCATAGACGGTTCATCACACCATTCTGATTGGTACGGAATTGGGGTGTGACAGTTATAGTATATATAAGATTATACCATATATTACATATTATAATATATATATCATATTATATGTTATATGTCATAGCATATATAATATATTATATTATATGCTATATTATGTATTATTTGTTATAATATATTATATTATGTTAATGATAGACACTGACCCTGGGTTTGGTTAAATAGGAGAGATCATTAGAGTGGGAGAGACTAATAGGGAAAGAAAGACCGAGAGTTTGAGAGGGAGAGGGAACTCGAGATGGTTAAGGAGAAAGAGAGAGATAGAGTCCGGGTAGGACTGAAATACGAGGGAGAGAAGTAGAGAAAAGAGGGGGAGGCAACGAGATAGAGAGGATTTTTCTTTGGAGGGGGGAACGTGTGAGAAAGAGGGGGGAGGAAGAAGAGAACAAGAAAAGAGCTGAGGGGAGAAAAAGAAGAAGAAGCCGCAGAAGCAAGTAAGCTCGGCTCCTTCCTTCTTTAAATTTTTTTTATTGTTATTCTATGCATACTTACCTGCTCATCAATCAATACCTCACCAACCACCTCATAGCTATGGCCGCAACCCGTCGACCACATTAAACCCATCGTTCACTCGTCCCTGCATCACCTACACTCACACCAGCTTACCATCCCTGAAACCTAGGCTGGCTATCATTCCCACCGAATACCCCTGATATCACTTATTCTCCACTATCGATCATTCCCGCAGCTGGCACCCCATCGAAAGCAACCATGCCACAAACCTTGATTACCCTGCAATGATCCCCAGCCACCAACCTTGTTTTACTAGCTCTTCGATCAACCCTCATGATCTACTCTGCTACCCACATCATCACTTTCTTACACACCTACGCATCTGCAATTGGATATCGCCATCATTAACCATCGATCTTCACATCTCTTCATTCCACAGCCACTTGTATCATCACTGATATGGCCCCGATCTGCTACCACTAAACCACCTTGACTTACCAAATTGCTCACTAAAACCCTTCCAGACCTGCTATCCATTGCAACCGCCATCATCGTCACCCCTCTGAAACCCTACAACCACCATTGTCTCCCTTATCTCACCATCCTTCCAATTCTGCAACTCACTATGGCCTCACCGAATGCCCTCGTCTCCAATATCCCTTAAGCCATGCACTATCAAACCCTGCGACACGCCTCCATTGAAACCTGATTTACCCTCACTGATTACCTACTGCCACCCTCAATCATTATCCGACACCAGACCGCCACTATTCACAACCTAAATCCAGCCAACCTGCAATATCACACTCTACCCTAATACCTGCAATTCTCCTTTACCCGAACAATGAATCTGCAACCACCAAGCTTGCTGAAATTTCATCTCATCATCTTGTTAGAGATGAGCGCACAACTACGAGAAAGAGACGAAGATCAAGCAAACACACTACCACAGGATTTGCTGTGGTTCAACATCCAAACCAGAATGCCTACCTCCACCATAGAGAAATAGAGATTCATTATTGCCAAGAAAACTCTCTACAATTCTCTCCACCTGATAAAGTGTTCTCCTTTGCTCAGACCTTACCTAGGTTTTTCCACATAGAGACAATATATAAGGAAACCTAAAAATCCTAATCCCACCATAATTATAAGTATACCCCCGTACATGTAATAGACTCATACCCTAATACAAATACTACCCTTATAATTATGTGGACCCCACATAATATAAGACACCAACCCAACAAATCTCCACCTAGCTTGGATTATAGAAACCACATTGAAGAAAACCCGTTGATGTTGATTCTGTAAATCCATCTCTGTCAAACCACTACACCCAAACTAGCATAGCTCACACCCCGTTCGGGTGTCCCTTACAGCTCACCGCTGTATGATGTGAAGTGACTCCATCTCTCCCACTGCTGCAGCATCATCAAAGAGATTACTTTCACTCACAAAATCCTAAGCAAAAGGAACTCGTTTTCTTTCCAGATCTGTACTTGTTCACAACTTGAACTTTTTGCATCTTCTGTCTTCCATCTGTACTCCTTGCCTGAGTTCCAACAGAAGCACCATCTATTTCAACACTCCCTGTAAGTCTATATTGATCGTCAATCATTTGTCCCTGCATCACAACCATGACCATTTTGGAGACCTTAAGAACTCCACCTTCAGATGAACACCTGTAACCTCTCGCACCTAGTGTCCCCAATGAAATTAGATTCTTCCTTAAGTCCAGCACATGTTTAACCCCAATTACAGTTTGTACAATCCCGTTAAACATGTGAATCCGTACAGTTCCAATTTTGACAACCTTGCTTTCAACATTATTTGTCATTCTAACTATACCCTTATCACATTCATGATATGTAGCAAACTGTTCTCTAATTGAACACATATGAAACAAATAACCTGATTCTAAAATCCAATATGAATTATCCATACCTGATGAAGTAGTGAGAAGGGGTTCTCCATCACTCCACTCTTTCGTGACACCAACAGTAGATGATTTTTCTCCACTCTCCTTGTCTTCTTTTTTCTTTTTATCCTCCTTACGCTTTGGACAATCCCTTCTTATATGACCTTCCTCATCACAATAATAACAAATTATTTTGCGACCTTATGACTTGGAGTGACCTCTATTCTTGCCATATTCTTGTCTCCCATTTGATCTTCCTCGACCTTGACCACCAACTGTAACCAAGGAATTACCCTCATCTGACATCCCATCACTATTATTTTTCTACCGTATCTCATTCATCAGCAAAGCAGCAATAACATCGTCAAGTTTGAGAGTATCCTTACTAAACAACAATGTAGTCACAATGTGATCAAATGAATGAGGCAATGAGGCCAATAGGATAACTGTCTTGTCCTCCTCTTTGATCTTCACATTAAGAGCAGACAACTCCGTCAGAATCCTATTGAACTCGTCAATATGCAACTTAAATTTCACTCCATCTGACAAGTGAAAGCCATATAATTGTTTCTTAAAAACAATCGATTTGTTAATGACTTGGACTTGTACCTGCTCTCCAACTTTGTCAAAACTTCTTCTAGATCCTCCAAACCAATGACCTCACGAAGAGTGTTATCCGTCAGAAACAACTAAATCGTACTATTTGCCAGATCCCTCAACTCTAGCCACTCATCATCAATCAACTTTTCTGGTTTGTCAGCTTTCTTCTTGAGAGCCTTAACAGTCCCCTCCCACATAAGAATATTCTTCACCCGTTGTTGCCACAAGGTGAAATCATTATAGCCATTGAAGGGTTTTATGAAGAAGTTTGAATCCTTCGCCGCCATTCTATTAACTTAATCTTTACCTTATGTGCTTGCCATCAACTTCCAAGAGCTTCAATCACGGTTGATCTTGCACAAGATGATCTGATCGATACCAAGGACACCAAATCTATCCAATTTGTGTCTTCCAATGAGTCCGTAGCACCCAAAAACCCTTGGGGCAACAACCTTTACGTTTTTCCCCTTCTCTTTGGATGATACAATATACGTAAACTACACTGGACTATACATACCTTTTTTTTTGTACCGTGGGAAGCAAGAATCCCACCTTTTTCAAGCTTTTTTCATTTTCACCAAAAGAAAAAAACTCTTACTTTTAAACATCAAACGTACCCTACTTTTCTTGGTTCATCAAAACCAAGAAAAAGTAATCAATGCCATTTTTTTTCTTTATTCTTTAACTTCTTCCTTCCTTATCATTCAAAAACAAAGAAAAAACAAATAACGTATGTACTATTTTTTTTTCTTCTCTTAATTCATCACAATGAAGATTTTCTGAAGTAGATATGAACAAAAAAAAAAAAAAGAAAAAGGTTCATACCTTTTTTTTTCTTTTCAAAGCTTGCCCACCGAACTCCTTATTTCGTCCGATTAACTTGTGAAAATAAAATTCCTCTTTCTCGAAAAAACCCTTGCATACCTCCCTTTATCCAGATCTCAACGCAACACCCGTGACGATCTGCCGAACCTTAGCTCTGATACCACTTTGTTAGATATGGGCGCACAACTACGAGAAAGAGACGAAGATCAAGCAAACACACTAACACATGATTTGTTGTGGTTCAGCATCCAAACCAGAATGCCTACCTCCACTACAAAAAAATAGAGATTCTTTATTGCCAAGAAAACTCTCTATAATTCTCTCCACTTGACAAAGTGTTCTCCTTTGCTCATACCTTACCTAGGTTTTTTTACACAGAGACAATATATAAGGAAACCTAGAAATCCTAATCCCACCACAATTATAAGTTTATCCCCGTACATGTAATAGACTCATACCCTAATACAAATAATACCCTTATAATTGTGTGGACCCTACAGAATACAAGACACCAACCCATTACATCTCACCATTATCGCCACCTAACTCATGCACTACTCATCCATCTGTTGCTGCCACCAATTACATGCATAACCCATTTTGCCACACATGCCTACCCTTTACCCGACATGCATACTCCCATTAAAGTCACCTACACCAGATCATAACTTTGCTTGCTATATATATTGTAATCCATGTGTTATTTTGATGTTTATTTTACTAACATATATTGTTGTTTTGTCTTTATTATGGGGATCTTATTTTTTACTACTACAATATATATTATGTTCTTTACCATTGTTGTATTAATATCATTTTTATTGTATTATTGCATAATATTATCTTTAAATTTAGCATGTATATTATTATTTTAATTTTACATGTATATGATATTATTTTAAATTTTGCATGTACGTTTGTTTACTCTTGATATCTCATGTTATGTTATGTTATTAATCCTATATTAATTTATGTTGGAAATTTCATAGTTATTGTATATACTTTTTCTCTTTCTTTATTATTTTATTTTATTTTAAATTTGTATATTATACTATTTAAATTTTGAATATTGTATTATATTATTTTAAAATTTTGTATATTGCATTATATTATTAATTTTTGTATACTGTGATAATCTTTGTATGTACATTAATAGATTTCGATATCATGTATATTAGTTATTTTGATATTATGTATATATTTTTTTTATCTTTGATATTATATTATATTGTGATTTTTTTTGCCCGTATGTTATACAATGTTATTTTGCTCTTTGTATTATATTATTTTTCCTTATTTATTTTTAATAGTACATTATATTAATTTTATGTTGGCCTTTGACCTCTCTTTCTACTTGTACATCGCCATGCACCTTGTGTTAGTCTTATTTAATCTCTAATTTTCTCAGACTGGCACACCCATTGTTGTATTCGTACACACTGCTATGTTTGGATTGTTTCCATGTCATGTTTGGAATCACTGCCATGCTTGGATTGTTTATAAGTTATCTTTAGATCCATAGTCAAGTTTGGACTGTTTGCAGTAGTTGTATTTGTGCATGCTGTCACATTTAATCTGTTTGCTACTGCCATATTTGATCTGTTTGCTATTGTCATGTTTGGAATGAGATACACTAAAAAAACAAAATAGATAGGGTAAAATAAACCCTAGAATGAAATAAACAGATAGGGCAAGATAAACCCTAGAATGGAATAATCAAATAGGAAAAATGAAAACCCAAAAATGGAAAGGGACAGGATACCCTAGAAACCCTAAACAAAATGAATGTAGGGATAGGCAACCTGAGAAACCTAAATGATAAGAATGTAGGGATAGGTAACCCGAGAAACCTAAATGATAAGAATGTAGGGATAGACAACCCGAGAAACCAAAATGATGAAGATGTAGGGATAGGCAACCCGAGAAACCTAAATGATGAAGATATAGGGATAGGCAACCCGAGAAACCTAAAAGATAAAATTGTAGGGATAGGCAACCCAAGAAACCTAATGTAGGGACATGATACCTGAGAAAACCTGAACAATTAAAAAGGGACAGGATACCCAAGAAAACCTGAAAAGGGAAAAGGAACCTTAGAAACCTTAGCCATAGTTACAAACCCTTTTTCGAACTACGTCGTACCTGATTTCTAGATCAAACCCTAGAATACGTAGGCAATTTAGGAGTCCCAAATACGGTACAAAGCCACCTATAAACCATCCATCCAGCATAAACTTTAACTTAAACAAAGAATCTAATTGAAGCACATGCATAAGCCACATCCATAAATCTTTAATCATACAATCCATTGGAACTATGTTTTGGACTTGATTTTCAGGATGGAATACATAGACAGTTTAAGATGGATGACGTCTCAGATTCAGTTCAAGACCGAACCATCATTTGGTTCCGTTCACTGTACAATATTGTATATTTGCTTGTTTATTTGCTTCAGAACATGTTTGGCTGAATCCTAGGTTAGCAGAATGTAGCAACTTGGTTTAGAATATCCCCCATTGAACCTAGTCATACAGTTAACCAAGCACAGTCAGAATTAGAATCCGATTTTGTACCTGTTTGTTATCCGCTTGCCCCGTCTGGCCCGGTGATGATCGGACGACTTGTCATGACATAAAACCAAGGTTTAGACTGGGTTTTCAGAGCGATTGTCTTACAACTCCACCACCCTTAAAAGAAATTTCGTCCCAAAATTTGCATATAGGTTTCACAACTCCCCCATCCTTAAAAGAAATTTCGGCCTCAAAATTTGAACGTACCTTGATCGTCAAAAAGGTTAGGGTACTCCTTCCTCATCGCGCTCTCTTCTTCCCAAGTAATTTCCTCCACATTTTGGCTTCTCCAATGCACCTTCACATAGTGGATATCCTTGGTTCGAAGTTGCTGAACTTTTCGGCTTGAGAGCATTACAGGCACCACTTCGAAAGTTAAGTCTTCAGTCAAGTCTGGAGGATCAGCGATCAAGATATGCGATGGATCTCTGACATACTTCTTCAGTAATGATACATGGAACACATTATGAACGCTAGACATAGATGGTGGTAGAGCCAATTGATATGCTACATTACCACATCGGGTCAATATCTCATATGGTCCCACATACCTGGGGCATAGCTTTCCCTTTTTACCAAATCGTTTCAGACCTCGCACCGGTGATACCTTCAAGAACACTTTGTCACCCACTGCAAACTCCAGATCTCGACGTCGGTTATCCGCATAGTGCTTCTGTCGAACTTTAGCTGTCTTTACTCTCTCTTTGATCTAATCAATCACTCGGCAAGTTTCTTCAACAAACTATGGTCCTACAATTCTTCTTTCTCCTACCCCGTTCCATAACAGGGGTGTACGACACTTCTTCCCATAGAGTGCTTCATATGGGGCCATCTGAATTGTAGCCTGATAACTGTTGTTGTAAGCAAACTCGATAAGTGATAGCTTCTCATCCCAAGCTCCCTTGAAATCTATCGCACAAGCTCGGAGCATATCTTCTAAAATTTGAATAGTTCGCTCTGACTGTCCGTCTGTCTGAGGATGGAAAGCTGTACTGAACTTCAACTTTGTTCCCATAGCTTTCTGTAATCCTTCCCAGAACTTTGATGTAAAACGGGGATCTCTGTCAGATACTATACTCTCTGGAACGCCATGAAGTCTGACTATATTATCAACATATAACTTGGCCAGTTTCTCCATGGTATACTGAGGTCTGACCGCAATAAATCGAGCTGTCTTGGTGAGTCGATCTACTATAACCCAAACTGCATCCACTGACCTTGGTGTCAAAGGTAAGCCAGTGACGAAATCCATAGTAATACAATCCCACTTCCACGCAGATTCCGATAATGGCTGTAGTAAACCTGTGGGTTTCTGCCTTTCTGCTTTAACTTGCTGACAGTTCAGACATTGGAACACGAACCGAGCTATATCAGCTTTCATACCCCTCCACCAATATAGTCTTCTCAAGTCATGGTACATTTTGGTACTTCCTGGATGCACCAAATATGGAGTGTAATGAGCTTCAGTCATAACTCGATCTCTGATATCGCAGTCTTCACACTCAGGTATACATAACCATCCACGATACCTGAGTACCTTGTCTGAATCCAAGGTAAAGTCAGGATTGCTTGTACCCTTCTCCAAGTCTTCTTGCACTGTCTTGAGATGTGGATCCTGTAGGATTGCTACCTTGACTTCGTTAACTAGATCCGGCGAGATCTTCAAAGCTGCGAACATCATGGTGAACTTATGAATTAAGCCTTGTTCAACTGAATCTTCTGCAGTCTCTATAATATACTCTTCATCACCTTCGATTGAACTAGAGGCTGCGGCACACAATGCAGCATTTGTACTTGGTCCTGCCTCAGGTTTCGATGCCCATTTTCTGCTTAAGGCGTCAGCCACGACATTTGCTTTACCCGGATGATACTGGATGTCACAATCATAATCTTTTAATAATTCCAGCTATCTCCTCTGTCTCATATTCAGATCCTTCTGAGTGAAAAGGTAGGTTAAGCTTTTGTGATCTGACTTGATCTGAAACTTCTCACCGTACAAGTAGTGTCTCCAAGTCTTGATTGCATGAATAACCGCTACTAGCTCCAAGTCATGCGTAGGATAGTTCTTCTCATGCTCCTTTAACTGTCTTGATGCATAAGCAATCACCTGTTCTCCTTGCATCAATACACACCCAATACCCAACCCTGAAGCATCCGTATATAAAGTAAACGGTACGCTTGGTTCTGGGATGGTCAAGATGGGTGCAGAGACAAGTCTTGACTTCAAAGTCTGAAAGCACTTCTCGCACTCATCTGTCCATATGAATTTCTCTCCCTTCTTGGTCAATTTGGTGAGTGGAACAGCGATCCTGGAGTAATCTTCCACGAATCTTCTATAATAACCAGCCAACCCAAGGAAACTACGAATCTCCGCAACAGATTTTGGTGCTTTCCATCCTACTATAGCAGCTATCTTACTTGGATCAACCTTGATACCGTCTTCAGATACAACATGGCCCAAGAAAGCCACTTCCTTCAGCCAAAACTCACACTTCTTGAACTTTGCATAAAGCTTCTCCTGTCTCAGCCGTTGTAGGGCTGCCCTCATATGTGCTGTATGAGTCTCCATATCCTTAGAGTAGATCAATATGTCATCGATGAATACGATGACCGAAGTGTCCAACATATCATGAAACACTCGGTTCATCAGTTCCGTAAACGATGCTGGAGCATTGGTCAACCCGAAAGACATAACTAGAAACTCATAATGCCCATACCTCGTCCTGAAAGCAATCTTCGGAATATCTCCGGCCTTGATCTTCAGTTGGTGATACCCCGATCGGAGATCAGTCTTCGAGAAAACCTTTGCACCCTGCAGCTGATCGAACAAATCATCGATCATAGGCAAAGGATACCGATTCTTGATCGTCAACTTGTTCAGTTCACGGTAGTCAATACACAATCGTACACTTCCATCCTTCTTCTTGACAAATAATACAGGTGCTCCCCAAGGTGATATGCTAGGTCGTATGAAGCCCTTATCCAACAATTCTTGTATTTGGGTCTTCAACTCTTTTAACTCGGTCGAGGCCATTCTGTATGGTGCTTTAGACACTGGCGCCGAACCTGGCATAAGATCTATTACAAATTCTGTAGCCCTGTCTGGTGGTATACCTGGAAGATCTTCTGGAAATACATCTGGAAACTCTCGTACCACCTCTAGATCTTCCATCTTTGGCACCTCGGCAGTGATGTCGACTACAGATACCAGATACCCCACTCCCCCTTTCTCTAAGCATCTCTTAGCTTTTAGGGCAGAGAGAATTAGTTTCCGCTTCCTAGGTAACTTAGTCCTAGCGAAGCTATACTCCTTTCCCTCTTTGTCAGTAAGCACAAGCTTCCTTTGACCACATAAAAGGACGACTGAATGACGGCCTAGCCAATCCATTCCCAGGATGACATCAAAGTCTGCCATCTCGAGTAGTACTAGGCTTGCTTTTAAGTCTCGGCCCTCAATACATACAGTACATGGTCCATAATAATCGGTCAAAGCCACTTCGACTCCTAGTGGAGAGCGAACTATCAAGCTTGGGTTCAAATGCTTGATTGGTAACTCCATTCGCTTCCCAAAAGAATTAGAAACAAAGGAGTTCGTGGCCCCAGAGTCAAATAATACTCCGGCGGGTATACCAGCTACATTTACAATTCCTAGAATTTATTGCCCCTTAGTTCTACATGCTCATACAAAATGAAAGAATAAGCCAAATAGTAAGGGATAGAGTCGTACCAGTTACCACATCAGGTGATGCGGCTGCCTCTTCAGTGGTGACCGCATACACTTTTCCTTGCTGGGGAGGTTGCTTCTTAGGTAGAGTGCAGTTCCTTGCGACATGTCCTAGCTGCTGACAGTTATAACATTTGATATTTGAGTTGTGTCCAGCGAACTGTGGCACAGGGGGTGCCGTGTTGTTCCTTGCGGGAACAGTAGCGGTCTAAGCCCTGTATGGGCGGAATGGTCTAGTATTACCGCCATCCGAGCTCTCACTAGCAGGTCTCTTCACTCCCCTGTTCTGAGCAAAGAAGCTGTCCCTCTGACTGGACTCTATCACTCTAGCAACCTGCACAGCCTCGTTGTAGATCTTCTTGTCCAAGCCCAAGATATGATCTCTGATGCTTCCACGTAGTCCCATAGTGAACCTACGTGTCTTGGTCTCTTCTTCTTGCATACTTGTCGGTGCGAAGAAGAATAGCTCTTCCTACCTCTGCTGATAAGCATCTACGGTCGACTGAGACTGCTGCAGATTGAGAAACTCTCTCTCCATTTGATCTCTGAAGCTCTTCGAAAAGTATTTATCAAAGAATGCAGTTTTAAACACTTCCCAATCCACCAGTGTATACTTGGTTTCCAGATATGTCTGTGTAGAATTCCACCAAGCATTTGCGTCTTCCTTCAACATATGAGTGGCAAATAATACTTTTTCCTCCTCAGTACAAGTCATCAATCGAAAGTTCTTTTCCATCTCTGCAACCCACTGTGCTGGCCACAATGGTTTCCCCGTCCTGCCCGTGAACGATGAAGGTTTCAACTTCAAGAATCTGTCCACTGACCTGCTCAGATCATGCTGTCCCTGCGTGCCTGCTCCGTACCATGGTGGTGGGTACGGATAAGCTCCAGGGTAAGCAGAAGGCGATGAAAACTGATGCGGTGGTGGTACGTTCTGTGCTTGGCCCATCGGCCTTGGGCTACTCTGCATTGGTTGTGTAGTACCAACGCCAGCTCCACAGCCTACACCTGCAACACCACCATCTACCTCTACCGCTGGACCATCTCTGCCTCCCTCCGACTCAATGATGGGTATGTTTATGGAGCTCAGGGACGCTCAGCGGGAGATGAGCCATGACTTAGCACAGTTGACTCGCAGCCTCCGAGTCACATAGGATCAGGTGCACTGACTCAGGGTTGCTTACGAGCGAGACTATGATATAGCGGACCCCATTCCTCCTAGGCCCCCTACCCCATGATTTTTTTTTTCACTTACTCATGACTGTTTTACATATAATAGGGTAACTGTCCGATTTGTGGACCGTACCCTGTAACACTATATCATTTGCTACAATTTTCTTAATTAATGGAAATTTTCATGGTTTTTCCTAACTAGTGCATGTGTAAATGTTAAGTTCCACATTTAGAATAGTACATTATTCTCTTTCTTAGTCCATCTCAGGTATTAAACAATGCTTAGGGTGTGTTTGTATTAAGATTTTTAATTTTTCCTAACTCAGTTCATCGACTCCATTAAGTGCAACATGGTTTGTTGGAACAGAGCCCGAGAGCTCTGATACCAAGTTATCACACCCCAATTCTGATCCAACCAGAATGATGTGAGTTAACCTTCATTGAACCAACGGTTCACACCAGGATCTCGAATAGACCGTGTCCACTCATACAAACCATTACACATAACCACAATCAGAATATAAATATACAGCGAAAGACTTTAAATAGAATGAACTGAGTATCTATTGATAACTTAAATAATATCCAATTATCCAAATTCAAACACATAAAATAATATCATTACATTCCTTTAATCTAATAAAAAATAAGGGAATTAAATAAATAAAATCCGATCAAAGGTATACGTAGAAAGGGCACTCGCATGAAGCGTCATGCTCGTCTTCTCCTGCTTGCACATCCAGAGCAGCAACACCTCCATACGCCAGAGCGTTCACATAGTCGTCCATAGTGTAACCTGCATCAACATCTAAAAACAATGTACGTACAAAGTGTGAGCTACCAACACAGCTCAGTAAGACAATGAGACAGTTTCATAAGATTATGCATGAGTAACAATCAATTTTATGCTGTGGTCTGGTTTTAAGTTTGCAATGTGCTATAGAAAGGTTTGGTGGCCCCCGCACCTCTATACACTAGTGTGTGACACCTCATGGATCACACCCCCATTGGCCCACATGCACCCATCATGGAATAGAGATAGAGCTAAGATACCCACGTACCTCCCCTGATACTCTACCCATACCAGTACCTAAGCCCCTACTGGCCAGGGCTCGCAAACTGGGCTCGCAACTAACCAATCCTATATGTCATCAATGTATGCTCTATCCCAGCACAGCCGTCTACGGCATAGAGATAGAGCAAAGGCATTCCCACACCTCCCCTGATGCCCTATCCACAACTAACTCACTAGGATAGAAACATAACGCAGGTAGACCCTTTCCCAAGATAACTCCCTACGGCATAAAGATAGAGCTAAAGCATCGTGGACAAGCCAGCGTCGACTCAGAATCCACAGTACCACATAACAATGGCCGGGACAACATCAATATCGGAGACCACCGTACCACGACCTTCCCCTGATGCCCCACCCGTACCGAGCATGTTAAGACAGAATACTACAAAAGGTGCTAATGTGAAGAGCGATCCCAGGCCCATGCCCCACTCCACACACTAACGAAAACAATCACATGCCTAACAATCACATCCTATCAATGCATGAACAGTAATAATAACTGAAAGTAAAGGATGGCATGTGAATATGCACAAACATCACATCATAGATATTCAGGTGATTAACAACAATTTACTGTCCATTAATTATTAGGTTTAGGTCAGATTCCTTTACCTGACGCTCGTTGGTTAGCTTGCTCCACGTCGCAAGATCCAAACGACAAGTCACAAAGTCCTACAATATTATTAGGGTTTCATTAAAATAACATTCTTAGAGTTTCATGTTGGTCGGAAACCAACATAGATTACAAAATACCCTCACAGAGCTGACCGGTGGCATGTACCGGTCGCAGCTCTGTGGGAAAGACTGGCGATCGGTATGGTCAGCCGGTCCCCACAGACAACCTCCCGAGAGATAGTGGTCGCAACATACCGGTCGCACTATGTGCAACCGGTATAGTCGACCGGTATGTCTCCGGAAGACCATACATGGGTTTTTCGACTACCGACAATCATCCTCCATGGATTTTCAGGGTTTCTCCTATCCATTCTAAGTCTAGGCTTTGAGTTAGAGTTATCCCCAACTCATTCAAGTCTTATTTCGATGAATATCATCTCGAAACTCGAATCTAGGGTTTGACGGCAACTTAGGGTTTATTGGCCAATTTAGGGTTTTAGATCAATACCTACTTTGCATGGTATTGCTCCACCCACACAACTAACATAGGATAAGAAGAATAGTTAAAACACTTACCATTGACTGGCGTAGCGCGAGCATCGTCGAACGGTAATGACGGCACCTTCTTCTTCTTCCTAGCCCCTTCTCCTTTCCAACCTCTTTCTCTTCTCTAGGGTTTGTGAGAGACAATGGAAAGGATTTGAGGTGGTTTAAGGGTGTATTTGTAGGCTAGAAATAGAGTTTAGTAACCCTACTAGGATTAGGAAACTTCTAGGATTCGAAATCAAGAAAGCGGGACCCGCAGAGACCAATTTCTAGATTCCCGCACATAGCTGCACAGGCCATACCGGTCGACCGGTACCAAGACCGGTACCATCGACCGGTATACCTAAAATCAGGTATAATTGGTCGACTTCGGTCCGATTTTGTACCTGTTTGTTATTCGCTTGCCCCGTCTGGCCCGGTGATGATCGGAAGACCTGTAATGACACAAAACCAAGGTTTAGACCGGGTTTTCAGAGTGCGGGTCTTACACTTACCTTATGGTGATGCTACATTTTTAGAGATATTAGACCTTAATCTAGGTAGCGACTCCAACAACAGATTTTCTATGATCATTCCCGAGGATACCTAGATTTTCTCATTGTTCTTACAACTTCCTTCTCTTATTCAGATACACTTGAGAGAAAAAAATTTCCTCCTCCTCTGGGATATCTTCTTCTTTGGATCCTTGCACACCCTTCTTCTTCTAGATTCCTAATGATATGTTCGAACCTAGCCTTGATACAACTTGTTGGAGATGAAAACACAAACAAGAGAAAATATAAAGAACAAGCAATTAAACAAATACAAGAATTTACCGTGGTTCAATACTCAATACAGAATGAATACCTCTACTCTAGAGAATTAGAGAAATTTCTTATTTTATCAAGAAATATTTTACACTTCTCTCCACTTCACAAGGTGTTTTCCCATTGCTCTCTTACCTAGGGTTTTTCCCATAGAAACAATATATAAACTCCCTAAAAACCCTAACCCTACACAATTACAAAGTAACCATTTTACATGTAATGGACCCAAACCTAAATTACAAATACAACTCCAATAATTGTATGGATCCTACAGAATACAAGACGCGACCCAACAACAAGCACCAGGTTCGTTTATAATGCATTTATTACTTTTTACTGCTCCTATTTCCCCTACTCAAGGTAGACTTTCCAAAGTGCTGACCCAATTTACCTGCTTGCTATTTGAAATCCTAACTTAGGCATCGAAGTAGCATCAAGGCCCAGATTCTGACCTCATTTGTTTGTTTTCATGTCTTCTATAAGTAGACTCCACCTCAAAGGATAGTGACCAAGGATTCTAGCAGCAAAAAAAAAAATAAAAAACTAAACCCAAATAAAGATTATAGCTTCTTATTTTTGTACAAAGACAATCGGCCTTATAAAAAATGTTACAGACTTCCCTTAAAGCACTAGACTTGTGATAGAGAGGTAGGTCCACTGTGTTAGGCGAGGATCGTTAGTTACTGACGTGGAGAAGACTTAACCTTTTCTAAGACAAAAATACCTTAAGCGAATATTCGTATGTAAATTCCATTTCTACTACTGATTAAGAGAATATCATTTCTTCAATTTTTTTAAAATTTCATGAATTGTATCGTATAATGTTCCCATCTCATTGCAGCTTTTGATATAAAGTTGTAGTGCTCCTTTCTCTCTTTTGGTAGAACCAGCTTTGCTCTCTGAGTTTGGGCTTGGCGGTTTATATGAGAGCCAAGCAAGTCATAGACCCTCTCAACGAAAATGTCAAAACGTGGTTAGATTATTGTCAAACTAGCTACAACAATAGCGGCAACGATTGCTCTCCTTGCCTCTCCAACCTCGTCCATGGCTTCTTAGAAGCGAAATCTATCTCACCGAACCTTGACCAATTGTTTGATACAAAAATTGATTCGCTGCTTCACGAACCAGTCGATGTAATCGAGAACTTACTCGATGCTCCCGGAAATTTTGATATGTTTTGGATCCACCTCCTCTCTCATCTCCAAAACAGTGAAGGCCTTTTCTTGCGAGAGATCGAATATGTCTATTTTCCGGCTAAAGGTTATCATGTTAATTAAAGATGTAGACAATGAGCTCTTTGTCCATGTCATGGACCCTGGCAACGTATTCTTCATTCCACATGGTGTTCAAGGCTTTGCTCACAATCCTGGTCTTGGAGATATACTTCCCAACCCCTTTAAATCCATCACCGTGGATAATCCCTTGCTTGGGACACATACAAATACAGCCTCATCTCTCCCTTAGCAGCCTCCCCATCGAACCCTCACAACCCCCTTCCCTTACAATGTGGCAATATGCAAGGCCAAATGGGAGAGCTCCGACGGGTTCATAGCATGAAACCATGACTTCATCCATTGTTAGTTTCAATGCCGAGTGGTAGCAGAGGTTCATTGTGGACATCGATTTTGCTGGGTAGTTCAAGATAGCTAAACCGACAACAAATTACGAGCATCTACTATACACCCTTCCAAAGGTTTACATTGGCAGAATAGAGGAGCTGAAGCAGATCATGAGAATAATGGCCAATGCGGCAGAGAGGTCATTGAAGAGCAAAGATGAAGCTGAGTTGCAGGTCATGAGATTGAAGAGAATGAAGAAAAAGGAAATAGGGAAATTAGTAAAATTGGTAAGGAATGTGAAAGGGTATTTTGGTTAGGTAGCCTATTTTCTTCACACTATTAGTTTAAAATATTTGAGTGTAATGTTAAAAAGCACAAGGTAGTGATGTTTATTTAACACTTCTAAAGCAAAAGATAGATTTTTATGAACTAAAGAACAATTATATATATATATATATATATATATATATATATATATATATATATATATATATATATATATATATATATATATATATATATATATATATATATATATATATATATATATATATATATATATATATATATATATATAAATACCAATTTTTATACGATCTTGTTAAAGAGAAAGATTCTTCCTGACTATGATTAAAGAAAAGAAAGGTATTTGGCATGCCGGTGATGTTGCTTCTTTTGGGGAGGTTGGTGTTATTTTCTCTTTTTCCTTGTATGGACAGACTGTTGGAATTATGTGGGCTTAATTAATTATTTAATCAGTTGATTAATGGGAGTTCAATTAACATGGTAGGATCGGTTCGATCTGGTTCGTCACATGGTATAAGATAGGTTTGATAACTCTAATCCTGTTTTGGGAATAAATTAGGATTATGATAATATTCTATAAATACTATGTTAGAGTCCTGACAGCCACAATTAATGAAGTTCTCTCTGCACCCATTAGCGAGAGGCATTGGGATATACTGTGGATGTTGCGGAAGACTGTGACCGAAGGATTACAATCAAAGGTCGGAGTGTCGTGGAGCATGGGGAAATCAACCTCTCCACAAATAGGTATGTCTTTATGATTCAATGTTTATCTCATTATCATTGTACTCTAGGGTTCTTGAATAAATTGGGATGGGTTTGACTGAAACCCTAATCATATAAAAGTCTAACAGTTGGTATTAGAGCCTACCATACAAACCTAAAATCGATGGTAGAACATTGTAAGGACTTGTAGTGAATGATTGAATTGAAAGAGAAAATTTCTTGAATTTTAGATCAAATCTATCAAAGATTTTCCACCGACAAAATTTTTCGATCGGTGAAAAGCATCAAGAAATTTTCGACACCAAAGGGTTCATAAGTCCATGCTACAGTTACTGAGTTAATACACGATGGTACTACTACAGATGTTCATTCTCGAGAGAAAGAGCCTGTGAATCCCGACCACTATCACCAATTAATCATTGAGAAGTATCATCAGTTAGTGTCTCTTTTCTCTCCTACTCCAAGTGTGCACTTTGTAGGTATAAATCTCTGTTTGGCTGCCTCTACTCCTTCTTCTCCCCCATAGATTGTGGACTCAAGTGCCACCAATCATTTTTCTTGTGTTCCTCTTGCCTGCTCTACCACTATTTCTCCCCATCAATCACCAGTTATTCTCCCAGATGGGTCAAAGTACCCTATTACTCAATTAGGCACTTATCCTTTATCTACTACTCTCCCATTAGAGAATGTTTGTCATGCCCTTAGTTTCTCTTTTAAATTATTGTCTGTTAGTCAAATTAAAAAATCATTGAACTGTTTTGTAACTTTTTTTCTCTACCTTCTACGTTTTCCAGGACTTACAAACCAAGATGGTGATTAGGGCTGCAACAGGGCCGGGTTGGGCTGGGTTTTTCAAAACCCTAACCCCAACCCTGACTATTGAAACGTAACCCTATCCCAGCCCAATCCTGCCAGGGTCAGAAAATGTACAACCCTAATCCTGACCCTGACAGGGTTGGGCCTAATCCTAACCAGCCCTAATTGACCTTGACAGGGCCGGGTTGGGCCGGGTCAACCCTGATTAACCCTGATTCAGGGTTAGATTGACCCTGATATTCATCCTGATTGACCCTAAACATATAACAAATTATCAAATAACAATTACGACTTAAAACATATGACAAATACAAGCAACCTATGATATTTTTTTAAGAACCTAACAAATACAAACCAAATCAGTTTAAGTGTTTAACAACGAACAAATACAAATCATAACAAGTTTAAATGTTTAACATAAAGATTTGATAAATGGGAAAAAAAATGATGGTCATGAACTCATGATCTACAATTTGGCCTTCCCAACTCCCATCCTTGGTCCTCCTCTCACTCACAGTATATATTTTCTACAAAAAAAAGAAAAAAAAAACCATTAGAAGTAAAACCTATTATATCAATGCCACAAAGTAAAAGAGAAATAAAATCAACTCCAATTCTCCAAAGTCCAAACATACAATACCAAACTTTAGGTCAAACCGTCAAATGACTCAAACTTAAAACATCATTGTCCCCACTCTCCTCAAGCAAATCTGAAAATATAATTAATGTAATAAAAAATCAATAAAGACAATCTATTTCATAATGCATGTAATTATTAATAGTTGTCATTGAACTTTTTACCTGCTTCCACCTCACACATGTCATCCAAATTTTCTTCATTACTAAGGTTTGATTCCTTTCGTAGCCAATCCTGTGAGCACACCAAACACTCTACTAATTTTGGTGTCAATGAGCTACGAAACTGATCAAGAATCCGACCACCAGTGCTAAAAGCATATTCTGAAGCAATAGTTGAGACAGGAATTGGTAAAATATCTCGAGTCATCTTACTAAGAATGACAAATCTTGATCTATTCATCTTCTACCAATTCAATATGTTGAAATCAACAGAATTACTAACAAGACCTTCCAAAAGATAACGATCTAACTCTGATCCAAATGATGAAGTCTGATTTTGCATAAGGAATTTGTTAAAACCCTTAATAGACCCGACAACATTATCTATATCAGATGTTTCAGTCAGAACATCATCCACTACACTAGGAGATAACTCATGCATTTGATAATGCTTTAATAGACGGTCTATGACATCTAACACATTTGCAATTTTTACTTCAACCTCAGATGTAGGATACAAGTCTGAATAGAAAAACCTCACAAAGTTCAATTTGCTCTGAGGATCAAGAATAGATGCAATTACCAAGAAGACATTAACTATATCTGCACAATCCCAATATTTTCTAAACTTTTCCAGCATGGCAAATGCCATATCATGACAAATGGGATCTTGACTTCTTGACCAATCTAACAATGTTGATTCAATTCCATAAACTTCTTGCAAATATAAACTAGAAGTGATATAAAGAGACCCCGACAAATGTGTGGTGGCAGTGTAAAAATTCGCTAAGAAATCACAAAAAACCTTTGTTTTTTTCCAATCTTCTTCATTAAGGATCATATCCCTGCAATCCATTTTGAAGTTCATGTCCCTATCCTCTTGGCATTCAAAAGCCTTTTGAAACTGTAAAACAGTTTGTAACATAAAAAATGTAGAGACATCTAGACACAAGTTTTTCTTACATTGAATTTTTTTCATGCTCACAATATACCTTAAACTGTTGTAACCTTGCAGGCGAACCTCTCACATATTTCACTACAAAATGAATTTTATCAATGCAATCCCCAACATATTTGTAGACTTCCTTAACAATCAAATTCAAAATATGTACACAACATCTCACATGAAAGAATTCACCATTTAACAATAACCCATTTTTCTTGGTAAACCTCATTTTTAACAATCGAACTGCCACATCATTATTAGATGCATTATCTACAGTAATAGTAGATAGTTTCTCTATACCTCAATCTAACAGGCATGACTCCAAAAAATTACTGATAATTTCACATTACTGATAATTTCACCACTATGTGGTGTTGGGACTTCACAAAAATTAATTTTCCTCTTTTGCACATTCCAATCTTTGACAATATAATGTGCTATGAGACACATATAACCAACATTCTGGTTTGAAGTCCACATATCAGTAGTTAGGCAAACACGATAATTACACCTCTTAAAAAGACCTTTCAATTTTTTTTTTCTCCTCCACATAATATGCAAAACAATCTTTTGTCATAGTGGTATGTGACACAAGATTAAACCTAGGTTGCGCTGCCTTCATTACTCTTTTAAATCCCTCATTCTCTACAAACTTAAAAGGCAATTCTTCCGTTATAATCATACGGGCAACCTCCTTTCGGATCAATTCTTGGTCAAATTTTCAAGCTGAGATACTGTTGGTAGTCTTACCATCATTCTCATTAGCTGAAATAGCCAAGGTTTTTTGTTTCTTATCAGTTTTACTATTTGGATATTGCCAACATTTGTCCAAATGACGTTCCAATGTACTTGTGCCATGCTCACTAGCACATCCAAATTCTTTATTGCAATATTTGCAATTACATCTTCTAGGTCTTGAACCATCAGTAGGTATAACCTTAATAAAATGATTCCAAACACTTAATGGTGGTAGTTGTGCTAGTTTAGATGATACCTCAGAACTAGCATTAGAACCTGGTGAAGAGCTTGGCTGATTTTGATTTAAGCTTGGTGGCTGATTTTGATATGAGCTTGGTGGCTGATTTTGATTTGAGCTTGGCTGATTTTGATCCATCATTGACATCTGTAAAAAATATCAAACATGAAAAATGTAAAGGGAATCCATGAGGTCAAGCAATGACTTTTTAAATGAAGAGAATGAAAAGTCAATACCTCTATTTCATTAGGTTTGAAATCCTCTGCAAAACTGATTGCAAGGCAAAAATGGCAGTCTACATAATTAATGACAATGAAATGCTTTAGTAGATGGTCACAATAGTAGAAGAATAAGTATATTGATATATGTACGGTTGGTCAATACAAAATAAGAGCACCTATCTATATAACAATTGGTAAGATAATTATCTGATCTTAAAAAATCAGAATCATCCTGCTGCTCCAATCAATATGCAGCTTTTTTTTTTTTGTGTAAACATGGATCAGTTATTACAGGTTTGAGGTTGATTGATTTGATTTCATTTTCCATTTCTTGTTCTAAACAGTGGGAACCTCTGATTCTTGTTCTAAGCTCTTCTTTTGTGTAAGATATGATGCAGGTTTTCTCTACAACTTTTCTATGCAATTAGTTAATTTGCTTCTTAAGGGATGGTATTTTTTAATGCAAACACTAATAAACATGAAGAAATAAAAATGATTAATCAAGCAAAGATGACAAAGAGACTTATGTGGTTTACACACCAATTCGACCCTTAGAGTCAATGGTTTGATGGCACATTACAGTTCTTCTGGAGTTTGACTTGATTTTTGTTGAAATGTTTCAAATGCTGAAAAAAAAAAATGAAGCAGCCAGTAAGAACTGCCTCTTATGATCACGGTGGAGAAACAAAGAGTGGCAAATCTAAAATCCACTTAGAAAAATCTACAGGGATACTGAGTAAACAATAATGAAACCTTTTTATCCATAAAGGGGACATATAAAGTGGAATATCTATGTGTAGATCCTGACCACTAGAAATCGAAAACCAAAAATTCAAAGACATACAAAAAACAATGAAAAGAGAGACAGTGCCTAATCAACAAAGAGACATGCTCATACACCTCCGACAAACCAAGGACAAAAATACCACCTGGCATTACTGCAGTTAATTTCTCTTCTTTCCATTAAAACACATCAGTCCCTTTCAGCAAAATAACACGGTAGAAAAAAAGAGGGATAAAAAACCCAACTTCTCGGGTGAAAGCTGGATTCAATCCCATCAAGACCAGGCACCACCAAACCACAAGACCTAGCACAACCAAACCAGAGTTATTGGGGAAGGGATTGCAGTTTTTAGAGGATGGAAGAATAAGGAGAGACCCATCCAATATAATTTTTTAGCACCTTGCTTTTGAGAAGCTTTAGAAAGAGAAACCAACATTAAATTCGATCAACAAAAAAAACCAACTGAAATAAACTGCCTGAGGTAAATTACCTGGTATCCGATTCAGAATCTTGACAATAGCAAGTCAGCAACCAATCAGAAAATTGGAGAGAATCATGAGAGAGAGTTGAGAGAGAGAGAGAGTCGAGAGAATCGGAGAGAATGAGAGATTGAGTGACTGAGGGTTTCGTTTGAGAGGGGGAGATTGAGAGAAGAGATGAAGCCTGAAGGCGCCGTTTCGTTTGAGAGAGGGAGACTGAGAGAAGAGATGGAACGCCGTAAATCTTAGCCTTAGGGTTTTGTCGTTCATTCGTTCGAGCGAGATTGAGAGAGGAGGGGAACTGGAAAGGCTGCTGTGAATCTGAGAAACGAGAACTGAGTCTGAGAATCTGAGATGTGGCTTAGGTTAGGTTTAGTTTTATATATATATATATATATATATATATATATTCAAATATATATAGGGTCGGGTTGGGCCGGGTTCAACCCAGGGGGTCAACCCTAACCCAGCCCAACCCTGCCAGGGTTCATATAAAATTGAACTCTAACTCAGCCCTGTCAGGGTTCGGGCCGGGTTCAACCCTGCCAAGGTTCAGGGCGGGCCTGGGTGGGTTCGAGTTGTCAAGGTAAAACTTGCACCCCTAATGGTGATTGGACTGGGCAAGCTACGTGACGGGTTGTATCATTTTGAGGCTTTAATAGCTGCTTCTGTCTCTGGAATGCCTGTATCTGTTGTGTCTACTATTACAACATTACTTGTATCGACTGTTTCTGCCTTGCCAATTTCTCCATTACCTATATCTGCTATTTTGATATCGTCTCAAACATGGCACAATAGATTTGGCCACCCATCTTCATCTTCAGTTCATTTTCCCCATATTAAGTCTCATGTAGATAACTGTACCATTTGTCCTCTGGCTAAGCTTTCCCGCACTCCCTTTCCACCTAGTGTTTCTCGGTCCTCTGCTTCCTTTGAACTGATTCAAGGAGACATTTGGGGGCCTTATTTTGTGGCCTCCAATTCTGGTCATCACTACTTCTTAACCCTTATTGATGATCATTCTCAATCAACTTGGGTTTACTTATTGAAAAATAAATCTGAGGCTTTTATGTACTTGTCTCAATTTTTCAAAATGATATCTACTCACTTTGTTGCTGTAATAAAATTTTTTAGGACCGATAATGGTCCAGAATTTTGTTCCAATTCTGTCCAACAATTGTTATTTTCACTTGGTATAATACATCGGTTAACATGCGTATATACGCCACAACAAAATGGTGTGGTCGAAAGAAAACATAGAAATTTATTACAGGTTGCCAGAGCTATTCGGTTTCAGTCCTCCTTGCCTTTGTCTTTTTGGGATGATTGTGTTCTAACTGCATGTTATATTATCAATCGGTTACCCTCACCTTTATTGTCTAGTAAATCTCCCTATGAGATTTTATTTCATACCACTCCTTCTTATGCTCATTTTAGGACATTTGGCTGTTTGTGTTATGCTAAGAATTTTTCTCCAACTCAACACAAATTCTCTCCCAGGTCATTTCCTTGTGTTTTTTTTTGGGTATCCAGCCCATCATAAGGGATTTCGCCTATACAATTTGGTTACTAAGTCTTATATCATTAGCAAGGATGTGTGTTTATATGAGCATATTTTTTCTTTTCATTCTGCCTCGCCTACTTCTTGCTCTTCTTCTGTAGTTCCTTTACCAGTTCCTGATGATGCCACTTCTATGGATGTTCCCATAACATTTGATATCCCACCCTCTCCCTTGACTTTCCCTTCTTCAGGTTCCTCTTCCTCTCTCTTGCCTTCTGTCTCTTCTTCCTTAGATCCATCTCCTTCTTCCTCTTCTTCATCCTCTTCTCAGCCTACTGTCTTACCTATGCCACATGGTTGTAGAAAGTCCACCTGAGTTTGTCAACCATCACTACTGTTGAAAAACTTCATTTGCAACCTGGTCACAGGCCCATCAGCCCAACTCATCACTTCAGGTAATTCTTCTTCTTACCCTATTCAGGTTCATATGACATTCTTTTGTAATTCTGCCTATAAGGGCCTTTTAACAAACCTTTGTACCCACACTGAGCCCGCATCCTACAAACAGGCCTCTGTTGACCCATTGTGGCAATTGCCTATGGCTGAAGAAATGCAAGCCCTAATTACAAATAATACTTGGACTGTAGAAAAATTGCCTCCTGGCAAACATCCTATTGGTAGCAAGTGGATTTTTAAAATTAAACATAAGGTTGATGGCACCATTGAATGGTATAAAGCGAGATTAGTGGCCAAAGGATTCACTCAACTTGAAGGTCTGGATTTCCATGAGACCTTTGCTCCCGTGGCTAAGATTGTTACTGTTAGGAGCCTAATTTCCTTAGCTACACATCGTAAGTGGAAATTACACCAACTGGATGTTAAGAATGTGTTCTTACATGGGGACTTAGAGGAAGAGGTTTATATGTCTCCTCCCCCTGGTTTTCTGCTTAATGGGGGCCCATTAGCACCAGATATGGTGTGTAGATTGCACAAGTCCCTTTATGGGCTTAAATAATCCCCAAGACAGTGGAACAAAAAGTTGGTCGATGCACTTCTCCACTTGAACTTTAAACAGTCACTTGCGGATGCTTCTCTATTTACCTACACTGATGGATCAGTTTTTACTGCACTGATGATATTATACTTACTGGGTCTGATCCGATGCATATTTCTTCTACAAAGGCCCAGATACAACACTATTTTCAAATTCAAGATTTGGGACAACTGTCTTATTTTTTGGGCATAGAGATTATCTGTACTTCAGCTGGGCTGATTTTATGTCAACAAAAGTATGCCATGGACATTTTAGTTGAATCAGACTTTCTTCTTGGTAGCAAACCAAGCCCCATTCCGATGGAGCAGACCCGACTTGTGCTATTCAGTTCAAATTTTATCTCAGTTTATGCACAATCCACGTGAGCCACACCTAGTTGCTGCTCATAGGGTGTTACGTTATATCGAAGGCTCCATCTCCCTTGGTCTCAATATGACTCCATCAGCTACTCCAGCCCTTACTGGGTGTTGTGAGTCGGATTGGGCTAGTTGCCCTTTTACTCGGAGATCCACTACCGGCTACGTTACTTTCTTCGGCGATTGCCCTATATCATGGAAAACAAAGAAGCAACTGACGCTATATCTAGATCCTCTGCTGAGGCTGAATACCGGGCTCTAGCATCCCTATCATGTGAAGTCTCATGGCTCAAGACGTTATTCGCTGATTTGGGCTTTGTTCATCACCTCCCAATTTCTGTATATTGTGATAATGAAGCTGCTCTTCGTATTGCTGCAAACCCGGTGTTTTATGAGAGGACGAAACATATCGAAGTGGATTGCCACTTTGTTCGTGAAAAATTATAAAGTGGTCTCATTCAAACTACTCATATTCGGTCTCCATTGCAAAGAGAAGATATTCTAACTAAAACTTTGGGTCAAGGCCCATTCACCATATTGCTACACAAGCTTGGACTTCGGCTTCCTTGAGAGTCCGCTTGAGGGGGGATGTTAGACGGTGAAATGTAAATGTTATGACATGTGTTGATACATGTATGGATGTCTAGTGTAACTTGTACATATATGTATTTAATATCTCACATGTAATCTGTATAAATAGAGAAGCGTATCAGCTAGTAAGAGTGTGAAGAAAATTCCAGAACCAGAAGATATTTTTGGGTGTGCTCTACCATTTAACCTACATGTGAAAAGTTAAATGTAAGGGGAAAGCTAGATCTATAATTAGGGCCGGCTGGTAGTATGAAGCTCTTTGAGCTCTGAAGTGAGGATCGCCATGGGAAGCCATGATTTGAAGCTCCTGGGAGCATGGTTTAGCCCTTTTGTTATCCGGATCGAATGGGCTCTCAAACTGAAAGGAGTCGAGTTCGAATATGTCCAAGAAAATCTGCAGACCAAGAGTGAGTTGCTTCTGCAGCACAACCCTGTTTATAAGAGGGTTCCAGTGCTTGTTCATGGTGGGAAATCCATAGCCGAATCACTAGTTATTCTCGAGTACATTGATGATACATGGAAACAGAATCCGTTACTGCTGGAAGATCCTTATGAAAGAGCCATGACACGTTTCTGGGCAAAATTTATAGAGGAGAAGGTGATTTTCTTGGATTACCTCTGGATTATGTTTTTTTTTTTTTTTTTAAAACTGGTCGTATCTCACAAAATTAAATGGATTTATTAGTTGTCTTCAGTATGTAAGGATGGATTATAAAACCATCTAAGGTGGGGAGAACCATTTTCCCCTGACAAGGCAATCTTATGCAGCAACTAGCTAGCAGTATTTCTAGCCAAGTTGAAGACAGAGTACTAGGAAATAGAACTATTAAAGGGCTGCCAAGCTTGAACTAATAGTCCTGATCAGGCTTAAATGGTGGTTGAGCTTATTGTGAAGTTGTTCAGTGGCTGTTGTCAGGCCAGTGGCTAGCATAAGTCCAGGGATTCAATTTGAGTCCTACTCCTACCCCTTACAACATCTAAAAGTATCTTTTTACAGGTCCATGGAAACCCATTTGAACAGGGCTCGTTTCTTGTTGTCAGTCGTCCATCGGACAGGTTAGACTGGTTGGTACGCATGTTGCGATGCAGCCCAGTTCAGTCCATCTGATAGACAGCTGAACGACGGGAGACTCCATCAAACTCATTTACCACATTTTTAAAAAAATGACATGCCAGTGTCTTCCCATGTGTGGGGTTCCGTTTGGCTGAAACTTACCATTAGGGATGGGATGGGGCCTGACGACTCGGGGTTTATTTATAGCTTCCCGAGCTGGATGTGATAAATAAAGATTCCAAACTTTTTTTTTATGGTAAAAATAAAGATTCCAAACTGACACATCTAGTTGGTTTCACCACTGTCTCTAAAAGCTGACTTCTAGAAACCTATTAGCATAAGCTATAAACTGTCTTGGAATCCTGCCATCAAGAATGGTCAAGATTCTGGATCAGGTTTTAAAACATCGGACTAGGTTTTATGTGCAGGTTTGTCCATTGGGTTTCTAGGAAGGAACCCCTTATTAATTTGTAAAATATAGTCGTCTAATGAATTAACTGAAATTTTGTAGAGAGTTAAACTTAAAGACCCATGTTCATATGTGAGTATCAATTCAATTGAAATTGCAAAATGGCAAAATAAAAATTTCAAAAATCCAAGATTACCAAGAAAATATATGACAGTGCATATATATATATATATATATATATATATATATATATATATATATATATATATATATATATATATATATATATATATATATATATATATAACTTTCAAGTATGAACTAGTAGGATTGTCAAGGGTACAGAAACATGTCACAATATGCCAGCCACTTTCTTTTACACAGAGTAAATCTTTTTTCTTTTCTTTTTTTCCAATCGTGTAGTTCACAGAAGCAGTCAGGAAAGCCATAATATCATCAGGAGAGCAGCAAGAAGAGGCAGTGAAGCAAGCTACAGAGGCCCTAGGAGTCCTTGAAACAGAGCTGAAGGACAAGAAGTTTTTTAAGGGAGAGAGGATTGGATTTCTGGACATTTTTCTAGGTTGGTTTCCTATTTGGTTGGAAGTGGTAGAGGAAGTCGCATCCTGCAAGATATATGACTCTAACAAATTTACTTTTCTTAATGAGTGGAAGGACAGCTTCATAGAACAACCCATCATCAAAGAAAACCAACCATCCAAGGAGGACTTGATGGTCTACATGCACAAGATTCGCCAGTTATATGTGGCCTCTACTAATTCTAACTAGGGGAAATTGAGTCTCTGTCCTTCGTTTCTCTGGCTGAATGCAGGAAACATCCCCACGAGAGTGAGAATTTTTTCCTCCTATATTATCCCTGTTAGGAAGGAGAGGGAGACAGGAAAAGTACTCTTGCTCCTCATAATAAATGACTTTAGCGTGGTGGTATGCTCTGTTATGTGGCCAATGTATAAAAGATCAGTTAGGATTGTTAGCTATTAGGTCGGGGCAACAGCTCATAGAACTAACGTTGTGAGCTGTGGACCCTACCTTTCTTGTTATTTCTTCTTTTATTTAGCTTAGGTTCTCTTTTATTTGATTTAGATTGATTTCCATGTTTAGTTGGAGTTATTAGGAAACTAGACCAATAGTTATTGTATTTTTCATATATTGCTTTGATTATTGAATAGTATAAACAAAGTGCTATGAGGGAGGAAGGAGATATCGACTCCTCTCCATTCTTGGAGTCTCTTATTCTCGTTCTCTTCTTCTTCTTCCTCTTCTTCTAATTTCTCCTTCCCTTTTACAGTTCTCATTCTGGTCAGGTTTTTGGTTTCAAGGTTGTTACATGGTATCAGAGCAGTTCTAAATCCGTTCCAACACAGTTTCTACCATCTGCAGTTTTGATAGGTGCTTTCCTTTCTTCTTTTTCTATTTTTTTTTTTTTGGTTACAGCAACCATATGCTGCCTGGGATGGAAGATTGATCTTCCTTTGATAATATATTGACATATATTTCTGGTTGATTGTATCCCTGATTTCAATGGCTGCTGAGAAACATTACAGT
>CM053274.1:62490402-62515402 GCA_028583415.1 Protea cynaroides
TTACAACCACCACCACCACCACCACCGCCACCACCACCCACCCACCACCCACTGCCACCACCACCACCACCACCACTCACCACCCTACACCACTGCCACCACCCACCATTACTCACCACCCACCACCGCTACCACTACCACCACCGCCGCCACCACCACCACCATCATAAGCTCTGGAATCAAATCTAGAGTAGTATTATCAAATAGTATTCTACTCTAAAAAAAACTGTCAATAATAAATTGACTCCAGAGCAAAATCATCAGATTCGGAGCCAGAGTGTTATCAAACAGAATCGAAGAGTTAAACATCATCTTTGTGACATTGTACAAGCTCATGCGAAACACCGGATCATATATCTGCTTTGGTGAAACTCAAAACACCCATAAATCGTGCGCCAACCATTCAATGACCGCGTGATGGAATCTCTCACATCTCTCAACTGCATCTCGAGGCTGCATCTTAGCTGATCGATCGAAATTCAAATTACTTTTTAACTTTATCATAACTGCCACTGACTTTCAAAATAATCTCTAAAAGCCCCTCCGCATTTTGGAAACATTTCAGAAACTCCCCATGACATTTTAAATTAAACTTGAGGCTGAGACTCCAAAACCACCTGAGAGCTAATTAAAATCTGATTATTGGCTTCTTTCTTGTGGCTTTACAAAAACCTCCATAACTTCTCCATACGATGTCGGATTGACATGGTTCCAAATGCATTACAAAGGAGACTTGTTGATTTGTCGTGGCTCTCGTACTAACATTGACCTCAAAGTCAAACTGTCAAAATAAACCTTGAATTCAGATTCAAAATTTTTTATACATGTTGCCCGGGGCTCCCACACATTGCCTATGACATTTTTACAGTAAGGGAAAAAAAAAAGGTTGTTCAATGGAGAATATTGTTATACTACTATTAGACGTTAGTTATTTGGGTATGATGAATGAGGCCTTTGCACTTTCTTGTTTGTAAGGTAAGGGTGTCAATTCTAAACTAAAACCTATTGGTAAAAAATTGAGCCGAACCAAAACTAATCGATTCGGTTTTAGCTAGTTTTACAAATAGTTAATCAGTTCAATTGTGGTTTAAAACTGTTAAACCGTCAATTATTAGATAAAAAAAAAATGAAATGAGAAGACTGAATAAATCTGGTTAGGAAATTGAATAAAACAGTTAGCTGCCTAATCATATGTATAATATTTCATATATTGAAAAATAAAATTATAATGTGCTATGCCTTGACATAATGTCATGCCCATGTGATATGGAATTTTAAGTTTATTATTTAATGTTTATATTTTTTCTGTTGAGCTAATACGGTCTTAGAAATTCACTCCCTCCCCATAAACCATGTAAGAAACCGTTTATGAACCGATTATTTGAAATCGATAAGAAACTGATAAACCAGTTATTATTTGATTTGGTTATTATTTGTAATATAATAACCTCAAATTGAGCTGACCGGATAAATTGTTTATGATCTTACCCTATGGTTAGGTTTGCTTAGAAGCCAAATAATCAGTAATAAAATAAAATAAATAATATTTTCACCCCTCTGTTGAAGTATGAAGCAAGGGCAAGGCTGTGTATTCATATTTAAAACTCTAATATTTTTTTACAATTTAACGCTAGAAACAGCCTTCCTTGCATGTTGTGTACATTCAAATTGTACATTAACCCTTCCTTAGAAACCCCGCAATGGCAGGAGTCTCGTGCAATGGGTACGTCTTTATTATGTACACTTCAATCCCAACTAATTAAACCCCTAATTGAAAGGTTTTTTTTTTTTTGGGTAAATAGATAATTTATTAAACCCAGAAAAGGAGAACACTACAAGCTACCCTCAAAACAAGGGAGCCAAACAAGGCATAAAGCCATAGAATCACTCAAGAAACAGAAAAAGGTCACCATTAACCCCCTTAGACCCAGCAAACCCAACTACTCAATGTACATCAATTTGCCAATTGATAGCAATGAACATCTCAAGAGCCAAAGAAGGTCTTTTGAGCACCATGGTAGACATCTTATCTTGGGTCTCCTTAAAGATATCTTTGACAATACTTTTCCTAGTCTTTGAGTGTTAGGGAACCACACCACGCTGGCAAGACTACCTTGACACGTAGGACTCAACCTTAGAGCTATGTGGAGATCCCCTATTCGACATAAGAAAACTCCTCAAACACAAGAACAAAGGGTAAAATCGACATTCTGAAAATATGCACTATTCACTATAAATAAGACAAATCCCAAGGTTTTACAGGTACACAACATTTACTGCTCATTTACTCCTAGAGATTCACGCTCTGACACTTGAGACGAAAAATCTCACCTCACCCCACATTTTCTATAATATCATAGTGGGATCGACACCGAGCCCACTGACTGTTCACAGAGCCCTAACTTTGGCATTGGAGTGGACCCGGGGCATCCAGCCTGCCTCCCCTCTTTGCCTTTCCTTGTCTTGCAGGTCCAGTTAGCTTGGAGGACCCACAGGACGGATCTGGGCCGAAACAGTTTGGCACCCACCGTGGGGCCAGTGAGATTCAACATCAACAGTTTAAAAACCAGAGAAAAGTATTAAGTTATGAGTCCAAGAAGAACATGAAGCCAGATGATTAGCGCCAACCCCCTGTGATTAATCAACAAGTAAATCCCGAGGAAGGAGATAGGTCTGAAATGCGGTCTAGCCGGGACCGAGGAAAACGGGCGGCTGACCCAGTCCCCGCGCATGAATCCTTTGTCACATACGAACAGTTTGAGACCGTGGCATAGCAGCTTGCAGTGCTAACTCAGTTTGTACAAGGACTACAGTCCCCAGCCGCCGAAGCCACTTCTCGTCCTCTTGTCGGAGTCGTCCCACCTGCGGACCCACATAGGGAGACTGACCTCCCCAGAGAGCCCCGTCACCACTTTGGGCTAGATGGAGCTTGACCCACGAGACCAGGAACCAGTGCTTGTCCCGTCCCAGAGTTGAGTGGCACAGGATCAACTTCACAGTGCGAAAGAATCTCCTCTCGAGAAAGGCTCGGCCCACAGTCTGGGGCAGCACCTCGATTGGATGAAGACACAATGGATGAGCTTTTGGTCCTGCGGCGCATAACGCTACCAGAGGTTGTCATGGGCGCAGACAAACCAAGTGTTCCCGTGGACCCAGAGGTAGCGGTGACATTAGCGGACCAACTGGCGGCATTGCACCGAAAGGTCGAGACCATGGCGAAGGCCGGAGTCGCCCTGGATGGAGATAGGGATTATTCAACAGATAACCCTCTCACCGACCTTATCATGAGGGTACCCTTACCCAAGCGGTTTACCATGCCGCCGGTGTATTCTTATGATGGATCTACAGATCCTGTCGACCACCTGAACAATTTCGTGGGTGCGATGGTCCTCCACGTAAACCCCGACGCAATCATGTGCAGAGCCTTCCCCCTTACCTTAAAAGGCGTGGCCCGTATGTGGTTCAACAACCTACCCCCATGGTCTATTGACTCTTTCAAAACTATGGGGAGGTTATTCAGAATACACTTCCAAGGAAGCAGAGTGCAGCGGAAGACAAGCGTGCACCTTATGAATATGAGACAAAGGTCTGGGGAGACCCTGCGGGCCTTCTTGGACAGATTCAACTTGGAGGTACTACAAGTAAAGGATATCGACGAAGCAGTTCACTTTGCCATGTTGAGAGCAGCGGTCACTGACCCAAAGCTCTGATTCTCCATAGCCAAGAAGGAACCGGCAGACCTAGAAGAACTCCTGGCAAGATGTGAAAAATTCACCAGCGCCAATGAGATCTACGAAGCAAGCAAGAGTCTAGTGGATACTCCACACAAGCGGACGGATGAGAGGCCAGACCTCACATGACCGGGGGAAATTAAGCGGTCAAGGAGACAAGAAGCACGGGCCAGGGGATTGCTCCAGAAGAAATTCAGCGATTACACCCCGCTCAATAGGTCCCTCGGCGACGTGTCCACCCTCATAGCTAAGGACGGGTATTTGCAAAGATCCCAAAAGATTGTGACCGAAGCAAGGAAGCACAACCCAAACAAGTATTGCCAGTACCACCGCGACAGCGGCCACACTACCGATGAGTGTCGCAACTTACGAGCAGAGATTGAAGACCTCATCCAACAAGGTTACTACAAGCAGTACATGGACCATAATGCACCAAGAGTGCCGGGCACCGTGGCCGAAGGTCGGAGAAGATTACCTCCCCCACCACGGGAGAGAACTCCAGAGCGAGAGCCGAGGCGCCCCCGTGCCGACGTGAGACCCATACGGCCCAAATAATTTACCAAGTGTTGAACACATTGGGCCGAGGAGGGTAGAGCACGGCTCCACACCGATGGAACATCGACCCGGCCCCGTGCCAACGAGTGACTTCTCCAAGTGTTGATCACATTGGGCCGAGGAGGGTAGATACGGCTCCGTGCCAACACGAACATCGACCTGGCCCCGTGCCGACATGAGACCCATTCGACCCAATGACTTCACCAAGTGTTGAAGTTATTGGGCCGAGGAGGGTAGATACGATTTCGTGCAGACACGAACATCGACCCGGCCCCGTGCCAACGTGAGACCCATTCTGCCCAAAGATTTCACCAAGTATAGAATACATTGGGCCGAGGAGGGTAGACACGGTCCCATACCGATACGAATACCGTCCCGGCCCCGTGCTGAAGCGTGACCCATGCGGCCCAAAGATTTCACCAAGTGTAGAACACATTGGGCCAAGGAGGGTAGACGCGGTCCCATACCGACACGAATACCGTCCCGACCCCGTGCCGAAGCGTGACCTATGCGGCCCAAAGATTTCACCAAGTGTGGAACACATTGGGCCGAGGAGGGTAGACACGGCCCCATGCCGACACGAATACCGTCCCGGCCCCGTGCCGAAGCGTGACCCATGCGGCCCAAAGATTTCACCAAGTGTGGAACACATTGGGCCAAGGAGGGTAGACACGGCCCCATGCCGACAAGAATACCTCCCCGGCCCCGTACCGAAGTACGACCCCTGCGGCCCAAAGATTTCACCAAGTGTGGAACACATTGGGCCAAGGAGGGTAGACATGGCCCCATGCCGAGACGAATACCTCCCCGGCCCCGTGCCGAAGTACGACCCCTACGGCCCAAAGATTTCACCAAGTGTGGAACACATTGGCCCGAGGAAGGTAGATGCAGTCCCATATCGACACGAATACCGTTTCGGCCCCGTGCCGAAGCGTGACCCATGCGGCCTAAAGATGCACCAAGTGTGGAACACATTGGGCCAAGGTGGGTAGACGCGGTCCCATACCGACACGAATATCGTCCCGGCCCCGTGCCAAAGCGTGACCCATGCGGCCCAAAGATTTCACCAAGTGTGGAACACATTGGGCCGAGCAGGGTAGACACGGTCCCATACCGACACAAATACCGTCCCGGCCCCGTGCCGAAGCGTGACCCATGCGGCCCAAAGATTTCACCAAGTGTGGAACACATTGGGCCGAGGAGGGTAGACATGGACAGACACACCGATCAATTCAAAGGAAAAGGAAAAACAAGACGAGATAAGTCAAGGATTTTCATTCATTAAAAAAGATTACAATTACATAGGTGCATAAAATAGGCAAGGAGGCCTGACACATCAAAATACAAAAAAAAAAAAAAAAATTACAGAAAAGTCTCATGTATTCTCTTCAGGAGGAGCTTCAAGGGGGTTCACCCCACTGCAGCCTGCTTCATCTGTGCACCGCAGAAGGGAGCTGCCAGGAGTATCGGGAGGACCCATTGGAGATATCGTACCATCCTGGGGGGTCGTGGGAGTCTCGTCCAAGTCAGGAGAGGCTGGAGGCTCCTCACCCTCAAAGACCTCATCTAGTCTCCGAAGCATTTTGGTGTCATCCACTTCTGGGATTTCAACTTCCGCGTCGGGAGGGTTGAGGCATTCGGCTCCGGTATAGTCCAGCCCTGGCACCTTTTCGTCCACGAACTCCTTCAGGGCCAATGCCCCCTCGGTGAAGCTTTGGAGGGAGAAGCGCCCCACCAGCTCCTTGAAGTCCTTGGACTTCTGGTAGAACCGAACCGCCCTAGGAGCAATGGAGCGTGTCTTCATGTAGGCTTCCTTGAATCTCGCCCACGGTCCCTTGCGCCCTCCAAGGCTGACTTCAACTGGCCGACCCGATCCTCCCTCGCCTTTGCTTCATCCTCAAGGCGGCGCTTGTCCTCATGTGTCTGTGCTACCTCTCTGAAGGTGGGTGACCTCGGCGGAAATGGACGTCACCTCCCGCTCCTTATACCGAAGTTGCGTCTGGGCATCGTCCCGCTCCTCCTCGGTCGTATGCAGTTTGCTGTCGACTCGGCCAGGTTTTGGGACATTTCCTCGGTGCCCTCCTTCAGAGTCTCCATATACACACCGAGCTGCACCAAATCAAGAGTAACAGTTAGAAAGAAAAACATACAAGTGAGCATAAGGAGGGGCGGAACCGCAGCGCGATGATTACTTACCGGCGCACCCAAGGTGTCCGCTCCTGAAATCAGCGAGGGCGTGGGAAGGTCTTGCACCAGCGATCGATCCCGGGGCAAGATGGCCCCTTTCATCAACTCCCTCGCGGCATGGATATCACCCATGGCCGTGTCCTCCTCGGTCAGTGCCCAGTCCGGGTTGAAGGCTCGCTCGTCCCCAGTTCGGCTCCGAGGATTGGGACCCATGAGGGGGAGGCGTCTAAAATCACTGGGCACTCCTCCCTGCCCCTGAAGTACCCTCGGCCTCGTGAGTGGTGAAGCTGGTGACGTTTGAACCCATACCGGGGTCGGCTTCCAGGCCGCACTGACTCCAGATACCTCTCCAAGAGCAAGGACGGTCTCCAGCCCAGTCGGAGTATTCCCCTTCCCTGAAAAATCAAGCACACGGTACCGAGGGATCAGTGGCATTGCATTGATGCGCGCTGCCTTGGCCAAGGCAGAGTCGGGGGATAGCTTACGTGTTCTCTTCGATGGCCTCCTTGTCAAGTCCACCTCGGCACCGGCCTGATCCGCCGAGGCTTTCGTTGTCTGCTCCTCCTGGACTCTCTTCGCCGCGGCCTCCTTCCGGGCGGCATCCTTCTTCCTCAACTCCATCAGGTAGTCCTTGTTTAGCTTGACTGCAAGAAACAACAACAGAATCAGTGCAGTTAGTAGGTCGACATTGGCCAGCCCTATGTCAAAATAATACTCACACAAGCGGTTCTCATGCAAAACAAGGGGATCCTTCAGGTCGGCCACGCGAATGGGGGCCCCCTCAGAATGCCGAGCACGACGCAGCAGCTCGAACTCCACAGGCAGCAGAGGTACGTCGATGTTGAATGTCTCGGCATCCAACTTCTTCCACACATTCTCCAACAGCACGTCGTCACCCCGGATGTAAAAGAACTTGTTCTTCCACAACTTGATCGAGGTCGGTTTGTCGGCGAGGAGGTCGTCGAAGTCAGGCTTCTTGGCGAAGTAGTACCACCCCGTCTTACAGTAATCATCGAAGGTGAATATGTGACAGAAAATATTCAGGGTCGGTACTTGCCCCATCCTCCTGAAGTAGATGATGAAGGCTATCAAATTCTTCAAGGAGTTCGGCATCAGTTGGATCGGTGCCACTTGGTAGTACCTCAAAATTTCGGCCACCAGCTTCGGTACCGGCACCCGAAAGCTGGCCTTGAACATCTCAACATTGACACATAGTTCCGATCGTCGACTCCAGCAGGCCCGCTCCCCCTCGGTGGGCATTCTAATCTCTACGCCATCCGGTATCTGGTATTGCTCCCGAAGACTGTCAAACTCGGCCTTGGTTAATAGGAAACCTCACCATGGGCGTCAAACTCCGGGGGAGCCTCAGCTTCCTCTCGGGCCTGGATCAAGACCTCGGAACCGACCTCATGCATTGACACCCCCACAAGAAGATTGCGCCAAAAAGGGCCGGAGATAGGTCCCAACCGTTCGCCTTCGACCGCTTCCTCAGTCCTCAACTCCATCTCGGTACCGCCCTCGGATATCCGTCCAACCGACCCACTTGTCGAAGACGTACCTGTAGCCGTCCCACTTCCAGACGAGGATGAGCTACTGCTGCTGCTGGAGGATGACCCCACAGTTTCTATATCTACGTCCACTTCGGCCTCCCTACCCTCGTCAACCATGGTTAGAAAAGACTTAGAAGGAAAATAAATACTTACTGATTCCTAAAAACCAGAGGCGGCAATGACGTCAGTAAACCAAGCTGATAGGATATATCCGGCCCGATATGCAAAGATCGTACCGATGTGAAGAGGGCGAACCGACGTGAGCAACTGAGCAACTAAGCAGTAGTTTCAGAATGGGGGGACCTCCATACCCCACCACCACTTTTTATATAAGTTATATCCGGTGAGTTCCACGTGGCACCTCATCATTGGCAGCCAAGTCGGTGCATTTATTACCGACGGTAAATTTTGGGTGCGTCAATCGGGTCCCGCCTTACGGTATCCACATAGTCGACCTGGATCCATGATCTGATCCAGATGTAATATGGATAGTTCACGTCGGGTATGCCACTTCAGTTCCACCCTTAAAGAGCGAACAACTGTGATATTTATGTCGGCCACGGTGCCCACGTGATCGGCTCAGAATTATATCCTCAAGAAGACAGAGGTGTATTGGCCGCGGTGCCCACCTCGGTCAAAATAACTCGGATCACGTGAGAAGCCCGTGATCGGCTCGGAATTATATCCTCAACAAGACCGATGTGTATTGGTCGCGGTGTCTACATCGGTCAAAATGACTCAGATCACGTGAGAAGACCGTGATCGGCTCGGATTTACATCTTCAACAAGACCGATGTGTATTGGCCACGGTGCCCACATCGATCAAAATGACTCGGATCACGTGAGAAGCCCGTGATCGGCTCATATTTACATCTTCAACAAGACCGATTTGTATTGGCCGCGGTGCCCACATCGGTCAAAATGAATCGGATCACGTGAGAAGCCCGTGATCGGCTCGGAATTATATCTTCAACAAGACCGATGTGTAATGGCCGCGGTGCCCACCTCGGTCAAAATGACTCGGATCACGTGAGAAGCCCGTGATCGGCTCAGAATTACATCTTCAACAAAACCGATGTGTACTGACCATAGTGCTCACGTCGGTCCAAATGGCTCGGATCATGTGAGAAACCCATGACGGCCTCAAAAATCCATTCTCAGCAAAGACCGATGTGTATTGGCTGCAGTGCCCACATCGGTCCACATGGCTTGGATCAGGTGAGAAATGCGTGCCGACTTCGGAAATCCATCTTCAGTAAAGACCGATGTGGAATGGCCATGGTACCCACATCGGTCATATTAGCCCGGCTCCGCCCTGAAACAAATGGCCGATGAGGGTGGGCTGCAGTAACCGTCTCGGCACGATATTCTTCACATTAGGTAACACCACCAAGGCTCCGCCCTGAAAAAAGTGGCCGATATGGGTGGCCGCAGTAACCATCTCGGCACGGTCTTCTTCACATCGGACACGCCACCACGGCTCCACCCTAAGTCTGATGCCCAAGGTGGGTGGGCTACAGTGAGCACTTTGGCGCGGTATTCTCCACCTTAGAAATCCCGCCTCGGTCATCTCACATAGGGCATTTCCGCATCGGTCCTAATGCATCCACATCGAACACTAGGGGGCTGCTCTGCAGGGTCCACCTCGACACTCACCCCCAATAGACTCCAGGACTTCATCAGTCTCTAGTACATCAAGCACCACAATGAAGCAATGAGGCAAGTGGTTAAGGCGCGGCCCGATCCGTCTTCTTTGCGCTAACCAAAACTTACGGATTCAGCAGAGCAACGAGGCAACCTATTGGGGGGAAAATTCCGTCATCCTATTCTTTTTTGCTCAGCTGAACCCTACAGATTCAACAGGGCAACGAGGCAAGTGTTAGGGAACCACACCACACTGGCAAGACTACCTTGACACGTAGGACTCAACCTCAGAGCCACGTGGAGATCCCCTATTCGACATAAGAAAACTCCTCAAATACAAAAACAAAGGGTAAAATTGGTATTCTGGAAATATGCACTATTCACTATAAATAGGGCAAATCCTGAGGTTTTACAGGTACACAACATTTACTGTTCATTTACTCCTAGAGATTCACGCTCTGACACTTGGGACGGAAAATCTCACCTCACCCCACACTTTTCTATAATATCTTAGTGGGCTCGACACCGAGCCCACTGACTGTTCACAGAGCCCTAACTTTGGCATCGGAGTGGACCCGGGGCATCCAGCTCGCCTCCCCTTTTTGCCTTTCCTTGTCTTGCAGGTCCAGTCAGCTTGGAAGACCCACAGGACAGATCTGGGCCAAAACATTGAGTAGTTAGTGAAAATTCTGGCATTCCTTTCCTTCCATATGTAGCAGACCACAGCACCAAACACAAGGAAAGCAATGTACCGAATGGAACCGAGGTCCCCAAAAGTTCTTGAGAACCAAGCTGCGTCCCTTTACAAGGTACCCGGAGCAGGGGGATTTGAATGGCATCTGCTGAAGCATTGATTTCGGACAGCTCTTGAGAAAGCGCACTCAAAAAGAATATGGTCCTTTGAATCCCGACTAGTCCAACATAAGCAGCACGTGGGGGAAACAAAGACACTTCTGATGGTTAGTTGGTTAGCTGTAGCAAGGGCATTTAAGTAGCCTCTCCAAACTACAATTGAGTGCCTCGAAATATTACAAGAGAACCAAACAACTCGATCCCAATAAACCTTTGGTTTTGCATAATCTCACAGCATTCCATCCCTGTTTGGAAGAGAAAGAAGAGGTCAAATTCTGGTTCCTCCTCCATAAGACCTTGTCCTCCCCAAAACTGGGTGATCGATTCACCTGCTGCAAACTATCCCATATCTTCTTCATGAGTTGATTATCAGGGTTAGTGTAAGACCCATATCAAACTAACCCGGTCTTACCACATTGAATCAGGTTTACCCATCATGGTCGAGCCAAATGGACCAAGGGCGTGAAGGAGATCGTGATCCCAGGTATCAAATCGACCCAAAAACACTTAAATTAAGGGGAGGGTCGCATACCCAGCAAGGGAGGGTCAGACCCCCCAAGACAGAAAGTCAGACCCCCTGTTTTACAGAGGGGGTCGGACACTTTAGGATTTAGGGGTCGACGGGATCATCGACCCCCTCATCGACCCTCAGTTGCCGCCGAAAATTGAATTAGGAAGTTTCCATAATTTCGGTTGGGGCTCTTTTCTAATCTCAAAGGGACTTATTTTAGGATGTTTCTACTCTATTTTAAGGACGTCCCTAGGCCTCTTTCACTCCTTTTAGAACCCTAATTGAATTGAGAGAAAGAGAAGAGAAGGAAGAGATGAAGAAGAGAAGGAAATGAGAGAAGAAGAAAAAGGAGAAGAGTTGCAGAGAAGGAGTGTTCTTCTCAGGTAAGAATACTAATCTTATGAATTTCGTGAGACTTAGAATAGTTGAAGGAAGATGTAGGAGAAACCCATTCCATCCGTCTATGGTTAGGTTTCAATGGAAACCATGGAGGATATCAATTAGACTATATATTGGGTGAAGAGAAGTTCTAATCCATAAAATGTATGTGGAATGGACTATGGAAGAAGCCATAGGAGTTAAACGAGGAAGAATGGATCAAAACATGAGAATATCGACCAAAACAAGAGGTGGTCGCACATAGGGTCGATAGACCCATCGACCCTGATATCGACCTTGTTATAGGGGGTCGCAGTATACTGCTACCCTACGACCCATCCTGCGACCCTATAGTTAACAGCAAGCTGTAAAAATTAGAATAAATTCTAATTAAATTTTATCGACTTTTAGGTCTTCTAGCAGTATAATATTGATATAAAAGTGATTCTTAAGGCTTGGAAAGAGGATCTACAAACAAGCAAAGGTGAGGGAACAAGACCTAAACTAATTGCTTAATAACAAACTATTTTTATTTCTTGAGTCCAATACCATGATTGTGATATGCGTGTGTGCTTGTAATGTGCATTCAACATGTCATCCAATATTTCTATTATTACTGTTCATGCATTTTTAAATTTATTGATTATAACATGATGATGTTGATGATGGTAGGAATAGACATGTGAATGTTTGTGTTTGGCTAGTGTACATGGTGCGGGTAGGGATGGTATCAACCGGTACTTCGATGCCGTTCTCATCGGGGTATATTGTGCCATGGTCTATTCAAGTCATGTCCACTAAGCAAGTGTTAGTGTGCTTGATGTGAGTGGAGCATCAGGGGAGGACGTGGAATTGTGGTTCAGCCTGGTCACCAGACTCTAGCTCTATCTCTACTCAAGTCTTGTCCACTAACATCGTTGAATCGCCATTACCTTAGCGGAACTAATATGTCGTAGGGCATCAGGGGGGGACGTGGCATTGTGGTTCAGCCTGGTCACCCTAGTTCTATCTCTATGGATGTATTGAGGGATGCTGGGGTGAGGCCTTGGATACATTGTTTGACATTAGGATTGGTTAGTTGCGAGTCCAGTTTGCAACCCTAGCCAGCAGGGATTTATTTGTTGGTATGGTATCAATCGGTACAGCCATGCCATTTTCATGGGATGTATATTGTGTCATTCTGGGTGTTGTGGGTGACAGTGCCATTTTCATTGGGCGTATCCACACTCTCGTGCATAGAGGTGCGGCGGCCACCTATCCATTCTATAGCACATTGAAAACTTATATACCAGACCAAAGATATGAATGGATGCATGCATATGTTTGTTGCATTGTTTTGTTTACTCACTAAGCTCAAGTTGGAGAGTTGACCCTCGCGCACGTAATTCTTTTTAGTTTCTAATGTTGCAGGTACTATGATTGAAGATTTTATCTACACGCCAACATATGGACGGGTGGAGGCTATGAATGAGCAAGCTGTGGAGAACGAACATGGTTCGTTAAACGAACGTTTCAACGGTGGATACGTTTAGTGTTTAGTTTTCGTATTTGGATATTGTAATATGTATTAAGTTATGTTTTGGTTACTTGGAAATAAATGAAATATTAATTATTTATCATGATTAGACCTTAGTTCATTATCTGTAAGACTTCCGCTATTTATTTTATTACCTCTGATTAATGTGGAATGTGTTTTGATTTATCATATGTGGGATAGCCTATTGTGAGATCCTAGTTGAACCGTTGGTTTATTGACGGTTCTTCACACCATTCTAGTTGGAGTAGAATTTGGGGTGTGACAACTTGGTATCAGAGCTCTCGTAGGCCTTACCCATTAAACCTGAATACTTCCACTGGAGTCTATGAACTGAGTTAGGATAAATTAAAAGCTTTAATACAAACAAACCATAAGCACCTGTGTTGGTTGAGACAAAAATTAAACAAGACGATAATGTACATATAAAAGGTGGAACCATATATATACACTCAAACAAAAAGAGAAGACCAAAAAATTATCCTAATAAATAAATAATATATGGTATTATCTATAAGTTGGGTAGTTATCCTAGTATACAAGGATATAGTACAGTAGCAAGAAGAAAGATTCTGTAAAGTAGAAAATTGAATACCGAGTTGGTACTCACAAGATGTGAAACTCGATGTATGACAAAGGAAGGAGAAAATGGCTAGTAATGTCTAATTCCCTACAAAGGTAAAGGAAAATATCTCGGGCCGAATCCAACAGAGATAGGAGAATAACGGCCCTACATTAAGAATAAAAGAAGATAAAACTATACTCCTGGGTGACATGGAGACTCAGGGTGAGATCCACCACAAGCTGATCCATTACCCGCTGAGCATTAAGAAGAGGTTGCAACTTGACCCCACCACTATCAGGGTTGAGAATGGATAATGAAAACTCATCTGAGCAGATGCTAGATAATGATAATCAGATTAGAGCAAATCAAAGGAGGTGAACAACCAGACCACTCCAGCCAACCACCTGGACTATTAAGTACCATGGTTATGGTTGTCATAAACTTGACCGAATAAAATATAAGAACAACAACAGATGAGACCGACTATGCAAGTTGCTATGTAAATCATTACCCAAGTTGCTGATGCTACATCAATACCTCCGGGTCAAACCAAGTACGGTACCAATTGGTAGCAATACTGTACCTCGACACCTGTTAGCTATAACACAGTGCCTAACATACAGCAAGTCCCAGTAATGCATACCCCAGTGCAGAAATTTGGAGCACAACAAACAGTATATCAAGGTGGTTACCCTTATCAGCCACCGATATAGGGGAAATTACATCATGACAGAATGATCCGACAAGGATTAAAGAATGTCTTCTGAAGATGATACCTTAGACTTTTTCAGCAAAGGATCAAATCTATTATGGCCATATAAGTAGATAGGTTTATATAGGATGCGGTGCATTATTGATTTACTCTTATGATTATAGAGGATGCACTTACCAGATTTTAATTTCTCGGGCCTTGATAGGATACCTTCTTGATTTAACCTGTCAATTGGAGTTATAGATATTGTTTCTTTAGTATTAGTCCTGATTATACCACTAAACCATTCTCATGATCGACAACATGAACAGAGATATGAGCTGAATGAATAGTTAAATGATTAATCGTGTTGAGCGTACATCTTCTGATTTATACCTGATTTATTGATGTACGAAATCTTTCTCCAGATTTACTCCTGTAGTGCCTGGACCAATAGCATTATATATTTAATAAAACCTATAACCATGAGGTTAAGAACTATAAAAACTCTATGCATTTGGACCACCGTGCAACGTAATGATTTTTTGATGCCGGTTGGATTACCATAGATTTACTCCTGATTCTTTAAACCTAGGTTCACTAGATAAAGCAAGTGTTGTCATTATGCTAAATCGACGGAAGGAAGTGAATCACTTTTGGATGAACATTTTGATTCATACACTTCCTAACCTTTGATGATAAAAATGTTTAGTGATAATAGAATTATTGGAAGAAAGATGATTAAATTCAGATTAAATGTTATAGCCAATGAACCTCATATTAAGTAATAGAGGATTTGTTTTGAGATTGCTAAATGTATGGATATGAATCATGTCTATAAAAGAGTGCATGAGCAAAAGTGGGAACTATTAAGAGTAGCCAGTAAAGAAATAGATAGCACTCAAGTAGAGTTAAGGATGGCTATATCGGTATGAATTTTGACAAGGTAGAAGATTCTTAAAGGCAAATCTAAGAGTGGATACTAGGATAAAGTCAAACTCATGGCATTAATACTACTTAGTTTAATACAATGAAAATTGAGTTATGCCCAATGTTGAGTGATATGATTAAGAAAAGACCAAAAGAGTTTGGTTGAATTAATGAAATTATAAGCATATACCCTAATGCTTATAAATAGATTTGGGATATGAGATTTTGACGATAGTCTTTGAGAAATCATAAGAGATGAAGAAACTAGACAAGCTCTTAAGACCTTTACACTAGATTTTGCTAGTTCAAGCCCTTTTGGACTAGATGTTGTATGGGATGAGTGTTAGGAACAATGTCCAAATCATATGGATGGACAAAATTTGGATGCAACCTGAGTCGACTTGAGATGGTAGACCTTGACGTTATCTTGGGAATAGACTGGTTGTCTCAACACTCTACAAAGTTGGTGTGTTCATAGAAGAGATTATCATTCAAGAATAAAGACGGCATATAATTTAGTATTATTGGAAGTATGTTGCCTTAGAAAATAAAGCTGATCCTCTCTATGCTAAAGGCAAAGAGAGGCTTTGAAGAGAAAGAAGTTGGATATATGGTATCTGTGGTATACGTTACCAAAGAAGCACCACAGATGGAAGATATTGATGTGATGCATAAATTTTCTGATGTGTTTCAAGAAGACTTACTTAGGTTACCATCTGATCTTGCGACCGAGTTCGTCATCGACTTGTTACCAAGGACGATACCTGTGTCAAAGGAACCTGTAGAGTAGCTCCTATGGAGTTGAAGGAACTGAGACTCAACTACAAGAGTTATTAGACCAAGGTCCTAATCAGCTAAGTATTGCATCACAGAGAGCACCAACGCAACTCGTAAAGAAGAAGGACAGTAGTGTCAGATTATATATAAACTATCGGGAACTAAACAAGCTCACGATCAAGAATCGATAACTACCACCTCGGATCGATGACTTGTTTAAATAGTTGCAAGGAGCGAAGGTATTTTCTAAGATTGATCTTCGATCAAGATATCATCAGCTGAAGAATTTGGATAGCGATATCTCGAAGATAGTTTTTAGAATCGGGATAGATCAATTATGAGTTTTTGATTATGATTATGATGTTTGGATTAACCAATGCCCTTACATCTGTTATGGAACGGATGAACTGGGTGTTTCATAACATGTTGGACACGTCGGTCATAGCTTTCATAGATGATATTTTGGTTTATTCCAAGAATGAAGCAACTCATACAACGGAGCTTAGAACTGCTTCACAACAGTTGAGAAGTGAAAAACTTTATGCCAAGTCCAAGAAATATAAGACCTGATTAAACAAAGTGATCTTCTTAGATCACGTACCATCATAAAAAGGGATTAAAGAGGATCCCTTTAAGATAGAAGTAATCGTATGGTAAGAAACACCTAAAGAGATTGTACTAGTAAAGAGGAATGATAACAAATGTGGTTTAGTGCGTGTTCCAGTGTCTAAATTATCAGTAAGTAAAGGCTAAAAGACAAATACCAACGTGGCTTTCCATAACTACTATCGGAGCTAGTCTGGAAGTGGAACTGCAGTACAATGAACTATGCCAATGAATTGCCACTGACTCTCAGATCGGTTGACATGGTTTGGGTGATTGTTCATCACATTATGAAGATAGCTTATTCCATTGCGATATGACCTCGGTATGCTTTGGAGCGGCTAACTAAGCTATATATGGATAATATTGCCAGATTGAATGGTATGTATAAGAGCCTTGTAACGGTCAGAAGCTCATGCTTTATTTCAAAGTTTTGGGAGGATCTACAGAAAATAATGGGAACAAAGTTGAAGTTTAGTACCGTACTTTACTTTAAACCGACGGACAGTCGGAGCGGACTATACAGATCCTAAGAGATATGCCCTAAGTTGTGAAATTGATTTCAAGGAAATTGAGTTGAGAAGTTACCGTAAATTGAAGTTACTACCAAGCTACCCTGTAAATGTCACCTATAAAACATGGTACGGTAGAAATGTCAAACCCCTCTGTTTTGGAATGAAGTCGGTGAATGAAGAATTTTAAGACCTAAGTCTATGGAAGAAAACTATCGAGTGACAGACAAGATCAAAGAAAAAGGGCCAGGATAGCTCAAGATGTTAGGAGAGACACTATGACCTTGAGTTCGCCATAAGTGACAAAGTGTTTTTGAAGAAATCACTTATGCGTAGTTTGAAACGATTAGACAAGAAGAAAAAGTTGTATTCTATATATGTGTTAGATCTTATAAACTTTGGAGAGACGTAGAAAAATTTCAAATTAATTAGCGTTACCGCTATCCATGCCTAGTGTGCATGATGTATTTCATGTGTCTCTATTGAAGAAGTCCATTGGAGATCCATATCAAAGGTATTGACCACGGAATCACTGGATTAGATAGAATGTTTAACTATTGAAGTGGTACCAGCCTAGTTCACTAGTGGGAATGTACAATGTTTCCAAAGCCGAAATAATTATTATATGAAGGTAACCTGGCAAAGACAAGACGTGGGTGCATAGAGGAAGAAGATGCAATGCGGAAATAGAATTCCCACCTATTGACTCCGAAGTAAATTTAAATTTTGAAGACAAAATTTATTTTAAGGATGGGGGAGTTGTAAGATCCGTATTTTTAAATTTTGAGGATGAAATTTCTTTTAAGGGTGGTGGAGTTGTAAGACCCGTATCAAACTAACCCGATCTTACCACCTTGAATCAGGTTTACCCATCATGGCCGAGCCAAATGGACCAAGGGCGTGAAGGAGATCATGATCCCAGGTATCAAATAGACCAAAAAATACTTAAATTAAGGGGAGGGTCGCATACCCAACAAGTGAGGGTCGGACCCCCCAAGACAGAAAGTCAGACCCCCTGTTTTACAGAGGGGGTCAGACACTTTAGGATTTAGGGGTCGACGCGATCATCGACCCCCTCATCAACCCTCAGTTGTCGCCGAAAATAGAATTAGGAAATTTCCATAATTTCGGTTGGGGCTCTTTCCTAATCTCAAAGGGACTTATTTTTGGATGTTTCTACTCTATTTTAAGGATGTCCCTAGGCCTCTTTCACTCCTTTTAGAACCCTAATTGAATTGAGAGAAAGAGAATAGAAGGAAGAGAGGAAGAAGATAAGGAAAGGAGAGAAGAAGAAAAAGGAGAAGAGTTGCAGAGAAGGAGTGTTCTTCTCAGGTAAGAATACTAATCCTATGAATTTCATGAGACTTAGAATAGTTGAAGGAAGATGTAGGAGAAACCCAATCCATCCATCCATGGTTAGGTTTCATTGGAATCCATGGAGGATATCAATTAGACTATATATTGGGTGAAGAGAAGTTCTAATCCATAAAAAGTATGTGGAATGGACTATGGAAGAAGCCATAGGAGTTAAACAAGGAAGAATGGATCAAAACATGAGAATATCGACCCAAACCAGAGGTGGTCGCACATAGGGTCGATAGACCCATCGACCCTGATATCGACCCTGTTACAGGGGGTCGCAGTATATTGCTACCCTACCTGCGACCCATCCTGCGACCCTACAGTTAACAACAAGCTGTAAAAATTAAAATAAATTCTAATTAAATTTTATCAACTTTATTAGGTTTTCTAGCAGTATAATATTGATATAAAAGTGATTCTTAAGGCTTGGAAAGAGGATCTACAAACAAGCAAATGTGAGGGAACAAGACCTAAACTAATTGGTTAATAACAAACTATTTTTATTTCTTGAGTCCAATACCATGATTGTGATATGCGTGTGTGCTTGTAATGTACATTCAACATGTCATCTAATATTTCTATTATTACTGTTCATGCATATTTAAATTTATTGATTATAACATGATGATGTTGATGATGGTAGGAATAGGCATGTGAATGTTTGTGTTTGGCTGGTGTACATGGTGCGGGTAGGGATGGTATCAATCGGTACTTCGATGCCGTTCTCATCGGGGTATATTGTGCCATGGTCTATTCAAGTCATGTCCACTAAGCAAGTGTTAGTGTGCTTGATGGGAGTGGAGCATCAGGGGGAGGACGTGGCATTGTGGTTCAGCCTGGTCACCAGACTCTAGCTCTATCTCTACTCAAGTCTTGTCCACTAACATCATCGTATCGCCATTCCCTTAGCGGAACTAATATGTCGTAGGGAATCAGGGGGGACGTGGCATTGTGGTTCAGCCTGGTCACCAGACCCTAGCTCTATCTCTATGGATGGATTGAGGGATGCTGGGGTGAGGCCTTGGATACATTGTTTGACATTAGGATAGGTTAGTTGCGAGCCCAGTTTGCAACCCTAGCCAGTAGGAGTTTATTTGTTGGTATGGTATCAACTGGTACAGTCATGCCGTTTTCATGGGGTGTATATTGTGTCATTCTGGGTGCTGTGGCCGACAGTGCCATTTTCATTGGGCGTATCCACACTCTCGTGCATAGAGGTGCGACAGCCACCTATCCTTTCTATAGCACATTGCAAACCTATATACCAGACCAAAGATATGAATGGATGCATGCATATGTTTGTTGCATTGTTTTGTTTACTCACTGAGCTCAAGTTGGAGAGCTGACCCTCGCGTGCGTAATTCTTTTTAGTTTCTAATGTTGCAGGTACTATGATTGAAGATTTTGTCTACACGCCAACATATGGACGGGTTGAGGCTATGAATGAGCAAGCTGTGGAGAACGAACATGGTTCGTTAAGCGAGCGTTTCAACGGTTGATACGTTTAGTGTTTAGTTTTCGTATTTGGATATTGTAATATGTATTAAGTTATATTTTGGTTACTTGAAAATAAATGAAATATTAATTATTTATCATGATTAGACCTCAGTTCATTATCTGTAAGACTTTCGCTATTTATTTTATTACCTCAGATTAATGTGGAATGTGTTTTGGTTTATCATATGTGGGATAGCCTATTGTGAGATCCTGGTTGAACTGTTGGTTTATTGACGGTTCATCACACCATTCTAGTTGGAGCAGAATTTGGGGTGTGACAGTTAGGGCAAGGAATCCACAAATCATTTACAATAAAAGTACTGATAGTAGCAAGCTTCTCTGACGGTGAGATCTGAAACCCAGCAGCATCAACTTGGTCCCATAAGAAACCCATGGGGTGCCATGGATCCAACCAGAAGAAAATGTTTTCCCCTGAACCAATGCTATAGACAGTCTTACTTCTTATATGCTCCCTGTTTTTCATAATGTTCCTCCATACCCAAGAGTAGTTTTTGGAATCTTTGGCTGACCAGATAGAATCCTTCTTTAAGTAGGAGTGTTTCACCCCTCTAGCCCAAAGATTGTCTTTGTTGGATATAATGTTCCAAATGAGCTTCAAAGCACCAACTTTAATCATATCCTTCACTCTTCTGATGCCAAAACCTCCCTCTTCTTTCGGCAAGCACACTTTCCCAGCTCAAAAAGTGAATTTTCTTCTTCATAGGGCCAGCCCAAAGGAATTTTGTCATTATAGCGTCTTCCGAGGAAGCCCAAACAACCCTGACCCATAGTATTATCCCTCTTGGAAGACTGATATAATGAGTTAAAGTCTCCCAACAAAGGAAAGCATGCGGCTCTTCCATTCCTCCAACTTAGCCACCATTTTGTTAATAATCGGGCCACAATCCCTATGGGAGATCCGAGAAGCCACCAATGGAACCCAAGATATTTAACTGGTAAAACTCCTCTAGCAAATCTACCTACTGCACTTAACCAAAGTCTGCTTAATTCTTGGGCTCACTCCCCCTATCAGAATTGAGGATTTTTTTCCTATTCATTCACAATCAGGATATGTCACTGAAGGAATGGAGGATATGCAAAGCTGCTTCAATAGAAGACCTCTCAACCTTTACAAATATCATCAGATTGTCAGCCAACAATAAATGAGACAGTTTCAAGTGCTTGCACTTATGAACCAGGGATAGATCCTTATTATGAACAGCAATATTCAGCAGAGTAGATAAAGGCTCCATAACCAGAGTAAACTAGTAAGGGGACATTGGGTTACCTTGTTTAATCCCCCTCTCTCCTCTGGAATAGCCAACTGGGGATCCATTCACAAGAATAGAGAACATCGGGGTCCTAATGCATGCATTGACCCATTTAAGAAATATCTCAGGAAATCCCATTCTCTCCATTATAGCTAACAGATAATCCATGTGCAGAGAATCATAAGCTTTGTGGAGGTCAACTTTCAAAACTATAATAGGATAACAAAAAGATCTCTCCATGCCCTTGACAACTTCATGACAGACAAGAACATTATCAACTATGGACCTTCCTTTTATAAAAGCTGATTGATTTTAAGAGACCAGGGCCCCTAAAACCTGCTGGAGCTTATTAGCAATAACTTTGGCAATGATCTTATAGACAAGGTTACACAAAGCAATGGGTCTGAAGTCAGCAAAAGAACTATGGTTTTGAGATTTGTGAATGAGGCAAATGTAAGTACCATTAATATCTCTAGGCATGAAAGGATTAAGAAAGAACCATTAAGTATCTTGAGTTACCTCCAACCCAATAATGCACCAGGTCTTTTTGAAGAACATGTCATTGAAACCATTTGGCCAGGGGCCTTGCTGCTATCAAATGAAAAAAATGATGTTCCTGACCTCCTCCTCAGACACTGAGAAAATCAATCTCTCACTTTGAGTCTCATTTACAGTCCTCTGGAAATTGATCTGATCAAAATTGATTCCTCCAGGTCTCTACTCTCTAAATTTGGGACAAAACTGATTTATAAAGTGCTGTTCAGCTTTGACCTTGATAAAAATAGGGTCCTCCACTCTGCTTCCTGTACTGGTTGTGATGAAAGAGATCAAATTATGTTGTTGTTTGCATTTCACGCTTAGATGAAAAAACTTGTTATTTTTATCACCCAACTTCAGCCATTGAATTTTGGATTTTTGCTTGAGAAAATTCTGTTCTGTTAATATAGCATGGTTGTATAAAGCCCTTGCAGCCTTTTCCTCTTCTTGCAAAGTAATATCACATGGGAAAGCATCAAGTTTTGATTGGCAATTAGCAAGGACTCCTTCAGCAATAGGCACCGCATTATCAACATCTCCAAAAATGGTTTTAATCCAAAGGTTGAGTTTTTTCTTGACATTCTTCAGCCTTATAGCCAAGGAGAAAAGAGGATTCAGGTTGGCATCTTCAACCAATGGCAAGAAGTCCTCTCTATCAGCCCAAGCATTGAAGAACCAAAAAGGTTTGGGACCAAAGTTTCTTTCCTCTTTAATCCTAAGAAAAATGGGACAATGATCAGAAATCCCTTGCGGTAGAAAAGTTGTCTTGGATCCTTGGAATAAGGATAGCCACACGAGGTTAACCAGCACCCTATCAAGCCTGCAGCAGATACGATTGGATCCCACTTGGTTGTTGGACCATGTGAAAGCATTACCATGCCATTTCAGATCTGAAAGATCACAGCCCAACACACAGTTATTGAAGTCCTTCACATGATGGTTATTCACTTGATTTCCCCTAACTTTTCTATTCCACTCCTCACCACATTAAAGTCATCGAGAATAGCCCATGGAATGGAAACATTTTCAACTATAGATTCCAGTCTTTGCCCTAATTGAAAGGTTTCTTTTACTTTATATGTCAAAGAAATCATGAGTTCAAATCTCGATGGGTCTATTAACTAAAAATAAAAATTATTTTTCCTTCTTATTTCTTTTTACTTATCAAAGAGACCTTTCTTTTTATGATAGTAGAGAAAGCTAAGAGGGTTTGGTGGCTTGGGCAGGGGCCGGGGCTAGGGCAGGGGTAGTGTCTTCTTAGTTAGGTCCTACCGATGGTTGATTTGGCTGATCAAGGTTGTCCATCCGAATGAAGTCCTTGATATTGTAGGTTTTTTATTTAGGAAAAAGAAGATGTGCATGTAAGACCCATACTCCACTAACTTGGTCTAACCATGTCGTGCCAGGTCTCCCAACATAGCCGGACTAAGTGGACAGATCGTGTGAAGATGGATCACAAAACAGTTATAAAAATTTACTCAACACTCAAAATTATATGCATATGGTCGCATACCTGGGTAGGTACGGTCAACCATATGGAAAGAAACAATGGTCATTGAAAGAAACAATGGTCATTGATCAAGGACCCTACGTTCGATGGGTTCTGTAACCGTAGCCAGCGACCGTGAGACCCCAGATAAACTCCGAGTTAGGAACTTTCCTAATTTGAGGAGGAGTTCTTTCCTAATTGAAAGATGACACTATATGGAGAGTTTTCCCCTATATAAAGGACGTCCCTCAGTCCTTTTTCACTCTTTTAGAACATTAGTAAACCCTAGAGAAAGAGAAGGGAAGAGAAGGAAGAGAAGGAGAAGAAGAAAAGGCTAAGGAGAGGACTTTGCTGAGAAGAGATTGACTCTCTATCACGGGCAAAGGTATGAACCTAATCTCTAGAGATGTAAACTCTAAGGAATAAGACTTCTATGGAGGTTAAGAGATATCAACATATTATGATCTATGTGATTCCTTGAGAAAATCCCAAGGATAACCATGAGGGATGAGTTTGATGATTAGGGTTGATAAGAAACTACTAATGATGGCCATAGGATGACCTTAGGATAAACTCAATTGAAGAGTAGAGGAATTAACCTAGGAAGAACTCGAATTGCATGTAGTCTGTGACCAAAAATCTCAAGGTCGCAGCTATGGTCGACCATTGCATGACCAGCACGACCAGAGGATTGACCATAGGCATTTGGAAAGATTTCAGAAACCATATGTTCGTAGCTACGGTCGCACCATATGCGACCATAGGGTATCGACCGTAGGCAATAAGGTCGACATAGTATGAGACCATATGACCAATCAGATGCATATTAGTGCTCTATTTTGATTTTTGACTACTATAACATGTCACATATGAGCCATAACTTAAATTCATATAACATTTAGGTTGTTAAAATGATTGAAAGAGAATTGCAAGGCTTGGAAGGAGATCGAGTATTGCTAACAGGTGAGGAAACAAGACCTAAACTAATTGGATAATAACAAGCTGCTTTATTTTTATTGAGTCCAATGCCATAATTGATTCTATGCGTGTATGCTCGTAATGTGCATCTCACTTGTTATCCAATATTCCTACTATTACTACTCATGCATATTTAATTCTGTTTATTTACAATATGATGATGATGATGATGCTAAAAATAGGCATGTGATTATATGTGTGTGGTTAGTGTGCTTGATACGAGTGGAGCATTAGGTAGAGGACGTGGCATTGTTGTCTTTGACCTGATCACCAGACTCTACCTCTACCTCTACTCATGTCTTGTTCACTGACATCGTCGTATCGTCATTACCTTAGCAGAACTATTAAGTCGTAGGGCATCAGGGGAAGTGGTCTCAGACCGTGTAGTCTTTGACTCTGCCGGGGGGTCTTAACTCTATCTCTATGGACGTATTGAGGGATATGGGGTGAGACCTTGGATACACTATTTGGCATTAGATTGGTTAGTTGTGAGCCCAGTTCGTAAGCCCTCGCCAACGAGGCTTACATGTTGGTATGGCTAGGGCATAAGGGGAAGTGTTGGTGGTGTTTGATCTGGACACTTTAGCTCTATCTCTATTCCATGGTGGGTGCATGTGGGATGACAATGGTGTTTGATCCATTGGGTGGATTCACACACTTGTGTATAAAGGTGCAGGGACCACCAAATCTTTCTATAGCACATTGCAAACTTATAAACTAGACCAAAGATACGAATTGAATGCATGCATATGTTTGTTGCATTGTTTTGTTAACTCACTAAGCTCAAGTTAGAGAGCTGACCCTTGCGTGCGTAATTATTTTTAGTTTCTGATGTTGCAGGTGTTA